>CM053033.1:78686072-78969539 GCA_028564925.1 Lithobates sylvaticus
TATATATATATATATATATATATATATATATATATATATATATATATATATATATATATATATATATATATATGCAGTGTATATATAAGCATATTCCGATTAAAAGTGCAGACATGGCATAGGAGGTGGTCATAAGCTGTGCAGACATGGTACAGGGAGATGTCAGAGCCTTCGGACATGGTACAAGAGGAGATGTCAGAGACTGAGGATATGGTACAGGAGATGCCGGAGGCTGTGCAGACTTGGTACAGAAGGTTGGCATAGGCTGTGCAGACATAGTATAGGAGGTGGTCATAGGCTGTGTGGGCATGGTACAGGAGATGTCCGAGGCTGCGGAAATGGTGCAGGAGGAGATGGTCAGAGGCTGCAGACATGGTACAAGAGAGTAATAACAGGGAGGTAATCAGAGGCTGCAGAGGGGTCTGGTCTTACCCAGCCGATATGAGAGGCGCGCGCCACAGCCGTGACCTCAAAGAGGTGACAGTGCTGCCTCCCAGCGCCATTACGCCACTGCGCATTGCACCCGCCTGCCGACAATGGCTGAGTGTCTACTGGCTTTCCCAAGCAGTGGCAGCGCATGCACAGTTGACATATTGGCCCGGGCCCCCAGCCATATTTTTTATGGGAGCCGCTGCCCTCAAAGCAGATGGTCAGAGGCTGCGGACATGGTGCAGGAGGAGATGGTCAGAGGCTGTTAATGTGGTACAGGAGGAGATGGTCAGAGTCTGCGGACATGGTACAGGAGGAGATGGTCAGAGGCTGCGGACATGGTATAGAAGGAGATGGTCAGAGACTGCGGACATGGTATAGAAGAAGATGGTCAGAGACTGCGGACATGGTGCAGGAGGAAATGGTCAGAGGCCGCCTGCCCGAAAATGGGCGGATGTGTACGGGCTTTTCCGAGCATGCGCAGTTGACATGTCGGCCCGGGCCCACAGCCATATTTTTTACGGGCAAAGCGGCCCAGGGGTATCCGGCCTACCGGGAAATTTTCCGGTATGCCGGTTGGCCAGTCCGGCCCTGAAAGAAGGTAAGCAAGTGGCAGGAGAAGAGAGGTTTCACACCACAGAATCCTGTGACAGGAGCCAGTAATACCATCCACAATGTCCAATGTATTTCAAACAAATTCAGGCTAAAAAACAGAGTATGGCAGAACTGCAGTGTTACCTGCACAGTGTTCTTCCAAGAGTTCTTGGCAGCAAAAATCCCTATACAACTTGTCCCCTTTTATACCTCTAACTTTCTGAGATAAAAGAAAGGGACACACCTTTTAGCACATAGCATGTAGGCAAAGGACACTTGTCTGCCACAGCCCCAGTTACATGGGCCCCAAAAGATCCAATTTGCAAAAAAATGATTAGCTAAGCCACACAAGTGCTTTTTGACC
Source organism: Lithobates sylvaticus (assembly GCA_028564925.1). Lineage (NCBI taxonomy): Eukaryota > Metazoa > Chordata > Amphibia > Anura > Ranidae > Lithobates > Lithobates sylvaticus. The sequence continues at coordinate 78,687,460 of CM053033.1, forward strand.
TTTTTTCCCCCCCTATATATTGGCTTTTCAAAAAAACAAATGCAGTAATATAGGAGGTTTGATAAAAGGTTTAGTGCAGCACTTTTGGTAGTAAAATAGTACATTTGGTATAGAGCTGTACACATCAGACCAAAAGGAGGGACAACTGAGGCTTCATGAGGGGCAGAGGGATTTGGTCCAATAAAAGACGGACAGTCCCTCCAAATGAGGGGCAGTTGGGACCTTTGATGGTCCCTAGGCACACCTTGCTCCTCAGTGAATCTTTAACCTGCTACAGCATGGAGAGCAGGAGGAGAGTGGTGACCTTCCACTGTCAGATCACCTCTAGGCTGAATGAACCTGGAAGCACTCAGCTTACAATCACGTCAGACTATCCAATCACATCAGATAAGCAACATCCCTCTTTTTCCCCAATCTGCACTGGGTGGAAGCAGAGGAGGCATAGGGGTCTAATAGACTCCTGGTATCTCAAAAAAAAAAAAAAAAAAAATACACCTGTCACTAATATCATATAGGGCAGTGGTCCCCAACCTTTTTGGCACCGGGACCGGCTGCGTGGAAGGAAATTGTTCCAAGGACCGGGGGGGGGGGGGGGGGGGGTCGCGATTTTTCACGGGCAATGGCTGGTGTTAGTGTTTTCATCATCACAGCGCCATGCTTGATATGGTTTCAGGGTGATTGAAGTGCATTATTTATATTATTACATTGTAGTAATAAAGGAAATAGTTCAACTCACCATGATGTAGAATCAGTGGAAGCACTGAGTGTGTCACTTGCCACTGTCGCCTGCCACCAGATGCAGAATGTCACTTGCCTCATCACCTAACACGCTTACTGCCAAAAGATGTGGATTGCCACCTGCCATGTTGCCTGTCACCAGATGTGGAATGTCACTTGCCACGTTGCCTGCCACAAGATGCAGAATGTCACTTGCCACACCACCTGCCACGCTTACTGCCACAAGATGTGGATTGCCACCTGTCACGCTTACTGCCACAAGATGTGGATTGCCACCTGCCACGCTGCCTGCCACCAGATGTGGAATGTCACTTGCCATGCCACCTGCCACGTTGCCTGTCACCAGATGCGGAGTGAGTGGAGCGCCCCTTGTGGTATGTCAGGCAGACAGCTGAGGCGGTGAACTACAAGTCCTAGCACACCTCACCTGTACTCCCACACAGCTCACCTGTCACTAATGACGTCACATCTCTGTGGGATCGCCCCTCTGGATGTAGCAGGGTGTCTCCCTCCTCATGCTGCAGCCGGTCTCACCTGGCAGAGGGAGGGTCCGGGTCTCCTTCTGCTATTCCTGATTAGCTGTCCGGGGGGGGGGGCAGGCAATCTGCGCCGCTGAACACTTTTACAGTCACACAGCGAGGAACCGCAGGAGAGCGGTGATGCGGGCGGGCAGTATGAGATGATGTCATCTCTCTGCTCCCCGCCGCACCTCCAACACTGAGACAGAGCACTCACTGGCTTTGAAGGCGAAAGAGCGGTAATGCAGGGGGGCGGAGGGAGATGACATCATCTCCGCTTGACCGCCCGCTCGCTTCTTCCATCCACTCAGCGATCTCATGCCGGCAGTCCAGCATTTCTCTTGCCAGCCGCCCGCACCCGCGGCCCGGCTGCAGAAGGGCCACGGCCCGGTAGTGGGCCGGGGACCGGGGGTTGACGACCCCTGATATAGGGGACTTGGTAGACTCGCTTTGCGATAGTAATGAAATTAAGGAAAATATGTTTTAGTGCAGTTACACCTACTAGGGCACACACTCATATGTTTCTGATCCAGCAAGATCTTTGCTGTGTGCACTCCATGGGGCCCACACAATCACCATTTTCAGTTTAATTACCACACACATATAGTATCTTACAAAAGTGAGTACACCCCTCACATTTTTGTAAATATTTTATTATATTTTTTCATGTGACAACACTGAAGAAAGACACATTTCTACAATGTAAAGTAGCGAGTGTACAGCTTGTATAACAGTGTAAATTTGCTGTCCCCTCAAAATACATCAACACACAGCCATTAATGTCTGAACCGCTGGCAACAAAAATGAGTATACCCCCTAAGTGAAAATGTCCAAATTGGGACCCAAGTGTCAATATTTTGTGTGACCACCATCATTTTCCAGCACTGCCTTAACCCTCTTGGGCATGGAGTTCACCAGAGCTTAACAGGTTGCCACTGGAGTCCTCCATGACAACATCATGGAGCTGGTGAACGTTAGAGACTTTGCGCTCTTCCACCTTCCGTTTGAGGATGCCCCACAGATGCTCAATAGGGTTTAGGTCTGGAGACATGCTTGGCCAATCCATCATCTTGACCTTCAGCTTCTTTAGCAAGGCAGTGGTCGTCTTGGAGTTGTGTTTGGGGTCGTTATGTTGGAATACTGCCCTGCGGCCCAGTCTCCAAAGGGAGGGGATCATGCTCTGCTTCAGTATGTCATAGTACATGTTGGCATTTATTGTCCCATTAATGAACTGTAGGCTCCCCAGCTCTCATGCAGCCCCAGACCATGACACTTCCACCACTATGCTTAACTGTAGGCAAGACACACTTGTCTTTGTACTCCTCACCTGGTTGCCCGCCACACACGCTTGACACCATCTGAACCAAATAAGTTTATTTTGGTCTCATCAGACCACAGGACATGGTTCCAGTATTCCATGTCCTTAGTTTGCGTGTCTTCAACAAACAGTTTGCAGGCTTTCTTGTGCATTATCTTTAGAAGAGGCTTCCTTCTGGGACGACAGCCATGCAGACCAATTTGATGCAGTGTGTGGCGTATGGTCTGAGCACTGACAGGCTGACCCCCCCACCCCTTCAACCTCTGCAGCAATGCTGGCAGCACTCATACGTCTATTTCCAAAGGACAACTTCTGGATATGACGCCGAGCACGTGCACTCAACTTCTTTGGTTGACCATGGCAGGTTCTGAGTGGAACCTGTTCTGTTAAACCACTGTATGGTCTTGGCCACCATGCTGCAGCTCAGTTTCAGGGTCTTGGCATTCTTATAGCCTAGGCCATCTTTATGTAGAGCAACAATTCTTTTTTTCAGATCCTTAGAGAGTTCTTTGCCATGAGGTGCCGTGTTGAACTTCCAGTGACCAGTATGAGAGAGAGAGAGCGATAACACAAAATTTAACAGACCTGCTTTCCATTCACCCCTTAAAGGGGTTGTAAAGCTAAAACATTTGTTTGGCAATATCTGATCTATATGCTATATAGATCATGAATCTAGCTGTTATTTCTGACTAAATGTTTTATTTACCTGTTAGATAAATAGGCTTTATCAGCACTTCCTCCTTTCCTCTCCTGTATTTTCACCTCAACTTCTGGGTTTTCGAGCATGCTCCCTGCAGCAACGTCACGGCTTCAAAGGAACTACAATTCCCTTGATGCTTAGCGGCTCCCTTGCCCTTCCGTGCCTGTGAACACACACAGCGTCTCCCCACAGGGATGTAGTTCCAAGGGAGGGGGCGAGAACGCTGACTAACCCCCAGCCAGCGGCTCGGATGATGGGGGCAAGCTTCTAGAGGAGGAGGAGCAGGAAGTTGAAAATTCACACACATGTAGCGGGGTCATACCCCTTTTAGGGGAAAAGACTACATTCCCCATAATTCCCCAGGCTCTCGGGCTGCTTGTTTCCGCCCGAGAGGCTGCTGGGGGAGATGATAAAAAGGAGGAGGAGAGACCGCCTCTTCCTCTTCTGACACTTCCTCTTCTGAGGCCTCACCTGAATGGTCTCCCTCTTATGACTGAGCTTGTGACACGGAGACTGGTTCCTGTGGAGACACCTGTGCGGACCGGGACTGCTGAAGGCCTGAAGCCTGGGCCTTGCAGCAGGTGGAGAGAGACTCTCATCCCTCAGAGTCAGCAGCAGCGGAGCGGAGACTCTTCCCTACAGTCGGTCGGTCAGAGCTGAGGACCGGAGCGCAGGGGCTGTGACGGAGGAGACTGGACGCCGCCATTAGAGGGACCGGAGCTGAGGACGGTACCCCAGGATTGGTGAGAGAGCTGAAAGGCTCATCCTGCATTGCTATACACACGTTCATGCCTATTGAACTGCCAAGGCACAATTTACCTCAGAGCAGCAAATGTTACTTTCTGTGGATTACAAATACACCATTTAAAGCTACATGTGCACCACCTCTACAGATTTATTGCCGGTGAAGAACACTGTACTCGTACAAGGACTGAGCTCTAATACTAGGGATCAGGCCTGGTCCGTTAGGTAGGCGCAGATAGATTTGTACTCAGAGTCAATACTGTGGATAGTATGGGAAAGGAACAAAGAGCAAACGAGAACATTGACCTGTGGTGTGCCAGGGGTCACGTGGTCAGTATGCCTAAAAGGGGGCATACCCAAGTATGAAATTAAATGAAATGAAAGAAAAAGAAAAAGGGAATGGGTGGGTGGGACACGAGAGCCTCCGACCATGAGGGGAGGAGGCGAAGGAGGGCAGGCTTTATGCAGCCTGACTCCTCCTACAAACACAGGCCGACCTGCGGTCAGCCTTTTTCTTTGTACTCAGAGTCAATACTGTGGATAGTATGGGAAAGGAACAAAGAGCAAACGAGAACATTGACCTGTGGTGTGCCAGGGGTCACGTGGTCAGTATGCCTAAAAGGGGGCAAAAATAACCAAATTGCCGTTCAATCTGCTGAAATTGACAAATGCTTATGACACCTCCAAAGTGGCTCGGGGACGTACCCAGAGAAACAAGACAACCTCCACCTAACCAAATGCTAATGGTCGGGACCCCTGGCGCAAAGTCACGGAAGCCGCTCCTATCCTAAATGAATAGCCAAAGTATGCTTGAAGGTCCAGAACCTGACTTGCCCAAAAAAAGGGACGGTAATGAAGTATGCATAGAGCTGCAGAGAGGGGAGCACTGGGAAGAGGCAACCGGGGACCCCCCTGGGTATATCAGAAGTGGCACTGACGGGCTGGTTTGAAACCAACACCGGGCCCACGCCTTGCCAGGCTCCTGATGACGTGCCGCCTCCCGAATGCTGCGTCTTGCGAGCATGCAGATGTAACGGACAAGACCGGGGTGCCAACCGATTGACCAAAAGTATGCGAGACCCTGGGCCAGAAGTGCAACTCCCCTGGCCTTAGGAACCATAAAGGTCAGATACAGCGCTGTCTTAAGCATCAAGCTGGTTCATAACAAAAGGAGACCCTGTCGGATACGTCATGAAGAATTTACCAAACGATGGGAAGACTGCCGAGAACAGCCGGAGCAACTCTTCTGGATTCCTGAGGATGCTTGACTACAGTACGCAGATTATGAAGAAAGGCCTGTCGGGGAATACCAACAACATGAAATGCCGAGTCGCCACCAGATGCGCGCCGATACGAGTTGGAAGGGGCCAAAAAAAAAAAAAAAAAAAAAAAAAAACAGAAAAGCAAAATAGCAACTGGATGTCGACCATCGGGACTAAGCAACCCAGACCGGAAGCCTGGAAACACCCTAAGCCATGTCACGAGCCTACCTGGTATACAAAACAAAGATCTTGTCGATCAAGGCTGTTGCGTCGGTCCAAGGAAACCTGATCCAACACCAATGCTGGAAACCTGAAGAGATGGCGTGCCGCCGGCATCTGTGTCCTGGACCTGGGCCTGATGATACCGGCCCAGGCACAGAGAGGGATCCGGAATCCCCTAAGCCCCAGAGCCAGCAGAAGCTGCAATGGCTGACTTACCAATAGTTCCATACTATTGCGCAACTCCTGGCCGGACAGAGCTAGGACATGGAAGGTAACGTGAAAATGACACAGAACTGGGACAGGGACATGAATTGCGAGAGAAACTTGAGAAGACTGAGAACCTGCGACCGGAAAGTAACTGCGTGAAAGAACGTGACTGGACAAGAACATGAGTAGCGTGACCAGACTAAGACGTGAGTAGCACACGGACCGAGGCTGCACGAAAACGCAACCTGCATAAGAAACGCCGGTCGCACGAGTACGTAAACCGATGAACAACAAGAGAAACCTGGGAAACGAGAGAAACATGAAACGTGAGTTGGCATAGAAACAAACAGTTGCATGAGAAACGTAAGTTGCACGAGAAACGTAAGTTGCATGAGAAACGTAAGTTGCATGAGAAACGTAAGTTGCATGAGACACGCAAGTTGCATGAGACACGTAAGTTGCATGAGAAACGTAAGTTGCATGAGAAACGATCATCTCAATCTGTTCGACCCATAGACGTGATGGGAAACCCGCAGTGGAAGAACATGGACAACCCAGCTGTAAAAAATTTACCAGAGAACATAATACCCCTGGTACCTAACAAGTGTAAGGATGTGGGTGCAGAAATGACAAGACCAATCAGCGCCGGAATGTGAACCTAATGACCACCCCCCTACCGTATGCAGTAAGCGAGCCCGAGCAACCTGCCGCGCTAAGACAGGCAATTAAAAACGAACACTCAGGGCTAAGGTACCCACAGGACGTGGTGGGTAGTGGTAAAGGTGTATTGGTGAACGTGCAAGTATGACGTATGGACTACAGGCGAGAAGATTGTGGGGCGACAATCAATTAAAAACGAAAACCTCAGCCCGTATGGATCTGTAGACGTGACAGATCCTGGATGTAAGCACTAGCTAACGGAAATGCCGCAACGAAAGGCAATGACATGAAATATGTGCATAGCAGACGGTCGCCACACTTGGCGCTCCGTTCCCCATTGCTAGTTTGTTACATATGTGTGTACATGTTAAAGTGCATATTGCAGGGACCTGCTAAAGTATTATAAGTCATATGTTTAAACGCATGTTACTATTTCTTTTCCTTACTGCCAAAGTAAAGCCAGTTATTCTTATCTCAGCAGTCTGCTTGTGAGTTCATACCCATTACGCTTAGAGTATAAGTGATATTTATATGTGCATAGATACATACCCCTTTACTAACTGTGCCAGAGCGGGTAGAGCCAAATTGCCGGGGGTTGGTGGAGCTGTACTCAGGGACCCAAAACAAACCAGCGGCCCTCTTAACTGGGGGTATCGCTACACACAAAAAAAAAAGCATTTACAAAAGGAAAACAAAGGAAAAAGGTAAGTGAACCAACAGTACACTACCTTAGGAACATATTTAGAAAATAAAAATAAAAAACAAACCTCTACGACCCCTTTAAGTGGTTAATGGCTGAGTTATTTTGGAGGGGAAAGCACATTTACACTATTATACAAGCTGTATACTCACTACTTTACATTGTAGCAAAGTGTAATTTCTTCAGTGTTGTCACATAAAAAAAAATATAATAAAATATTTACAAAAATGTGAGGGGTGTACTCACTTTGTGAGATACTGTACATACATTTAGAAATACATAAAAAAAAAAAAGAAAAACTGTTGTGTAACACATTAGGTATCCTAATGCACAGAGATCAGAAATAAAAGAATAATCATTTAGGTTTAAGTCTAAAAGCGATGAGCTGTGAAGTATTTTAACGCATCTCATACTTACAATTTTTGTTAGATTTTACAAGCACACTTCAAAAAAATTACTTCAAAAACATTCGTACAAAATTTTTATTTCTTGTGAATTTACATTTTTTATTTATTTTTTTTATTAGTTGTTTTGGAACAAAATGTATAGGGAAAACACTGCCTGCATAATGTGGCAGTTCACTGGTTGCCTTTACTTGTTCCCTTGAGTTGCATTTTGATTTCTTAAAACCCCTTCCTCATTCAGCCCTTATTTCAGTCTCTTAAATCTTCTTTCTATAAAAATGAATGTGACAGTGTTGATGTAAAGCACGGTGCTGAGAATAATAGACTCACAGCTTCTATGGATCATGCCAATCTTTCATCCTGACATTCATCACTCTGCACTTTCTCCACAGACCTGAGCGGCAATTATTCCCCAGTGCAAACAAATCAAACCACCCTTATGGCTTTATGGTGATATATGGACTCTAATCTCCCTGAAAACTTACTGCAACTTTATTCTGCAGGTTCATCATGTAAGACAAACCAAACAGCTTTTTTTTTTTTTTTTAATCCAGACTTGAGCTCAAAGCAGAAACTTAAAATCAAACGTTGCTTTAATATGTGTATAAGTCAAGAGGCACGAAAGGCTGCGTATTGATGTCTATGCAACATGAGCAACATAATAAATAGCCCCATCTGATACCAGACCCAACTGGGACAGCAGAGCGTTTATTCATTTATGTGTCTGCACTTTCAATTCGGAGAAGTCATTCTTTAAAGCCCTTATATAAGAAAAGAAAGTCCTCTATGCCCCAAATTAAAAGAAAAAGAAAAAAATGTATGCATCTTTTACAGCTGAGGCAAGCCAACATTTAACATTGCTTTGCTGGGACTGGGCGACATATTTTGTGTGACATCAGGCCTGGGGCACTGGCATCAATGCTGATCTCCAAGCAGCCAGCCCTAGGGTACAGCCACTGCATCATGCTGCCCTTCGAGAACTGAGCTCCTTCTAATGTGTGCACCTAGATTATGCAATTTGCTTTCCTTTCACCACGCATAGAAGGAAAGAAAATTGCTAAATTCGATTCTTCTATTCGATTTGAAAATTGTGGGATTCCAAATCCCTCCTGCAGCGCTCTTGTGTTCTGCTGGCGGGGAGCCTTCCCTGATTAGAGTTGCTGGCACTAAATGTTTGGGGAAAATCCGACAGACTGGTTGTACACAAGTCAATCAATAGATCAACTTGTGTACAACCAGGGTGCACATTATGCCCTTCGGGGATGAAAGTCAGGGGTGAGACATGGCTGAGATCACTTCCTTCACTCGCCAATACTATGCACACCACAGAGATTTCCATTGCTGTTCACCTATTTGCATATCAAGTTAAATACACTCTCCCCACCTTAGCACTCACCTGGTGCTACATCCGAATTCCCTGCACGTTTGTTTCATTTAAAACAGTTTTTCACACAACCTTTATCCTCTTTTTACTATAGGGGTTGATTTCCCAGACAAACACATTTTTTACGGATTTACTTTCTTACCCATGGTCTCTAGGTCTGCTCCATTATTGGATCAGGTTAGTTCACATATGTTTCTATACAAATAATTGTACAACTTTTGTCTACTGCTTATTTAGTAAGGCTTGACAGCTGATACTTATGCTAGAGTAGAGTATGCATGCTCTCATACAAAAATATTATTACATTATACAACTTGATGTTCCTCTTACCAAATTTGGCAAACCATTGAGACATATACATCTATGTTTACAGCTGATATCTATCAAGTTACATACTGAGACAATTAGGACCATTCACCTTCACCTATGCCATGTCTGCCGCCTGACATCCCCCCTGGGAGTACCCGTGTCCGTCTTCTCCCCCTCAGCTCCCGTGCCATACTCTGGCTGCTTCTGTTCATTTGGGGGTTCAGCGATGGAAACTCTGATTTTGCTCATTGGTAAGTATTGGGACATTTTGTTCTGGCCCATTCTGCCATTGTTCTTACATTTACCACTGTGACGCATCTTTTTGTCTATTTAGACACATCTCATCCACATCCACCCCTGATGAGCGAGCTATGATCTTGCAAAACGTGCGTCGGGTTTTCTGATGCATGCATTTTTATATACTGCATTGTATAAACTTTTTTTTATTCTTTTTATTATGTGCAAATCCATTGGCTGGGTGAATATGCTATATTATCCATGTATGTAAATTAATTTTAATAAACATTCATACTGCTATTACTCTTGATACTCAGTGGCTAACTGTGACCACCTCAATTTAAGTCCCAGGGTGACTTTTTTTTTTGTATATGTATATATGTATATGTATATGTATATAGGGATGGAGGTGTATCACTGGTGACTGCAGACCTTTTATTTTGCTTCAGGGTGCCCATATATGGATCGAAATTCAGCTAGTCCCTGCTGAGCCACACAAATTTTGATCCATGTATGGCTGCTAAGTTTATACTTTTGTTATATAGTGGTTCTTCATGGCTAATGTATTGTGGGTTTATGCGCTTTGTCTTTACTGAAGTTAGGGCTAAAAAAAAAGAAAAAAAAAAAGTATATATATATATATATATATATATATATAATAATATAAATAAATAAATAAAGAGAAAAGTGTATAATGAAAGGCCTAAGTATATACACCACTCAGCGCTGGATGTATGACTACAATGAAACAGATCGACCGATCGATACAGTACAATAAATATAAATAGGTTGAGGTATTTATATAAATAAATAAATAAATATGTAAGCAGCTGTTTAAAATCGAGAAAATATATAAAGGAGATAGTAAAAAATCAAACAGAGGTTCCTGTAAAATAAAATACTAAAACAGCGCTAAAAAATATGACATTTAAAAGATAATAAAATCTTTCTGTGGTCAGTCCACAAGTCATAAAATGAGGTAAAGAAATCATGCAGCAGGGGTAGTCCTTTTTGGTGTATCTGAGAGATATAGTGCACAGTTCAAAAAAATATAGGTGACTTTTCATGTGGCTAAGGTATTCCAGATGTATATCCAAGCACCGCTTTAATCCCTCTAGACAAATCCACCACGTGAGGCACGCTCCCCTCAGGGGGTTAAACTCACCAGAAGTATAAATCAAACAGGCCTTGATATATAAAACATCATCATGGTATAAACTGCACAAGATACGTCAAATATCCAGAAACTGCGCCAATCAGATCGCTTCCTCAGCATAGGTATCACCAGGGTATTGATATATATTACCAGGGATAAATCAGCTCACAGTGGTATGTCATAAAAAACGAAGAGAGTGGCATACATAGTGTAATTCCATTTTAATTAAATCATTAAAAGCAAATCCCTTTACAATCCAATGGTAATAATCGTACATTTAAATTTCTTTGTAAACAGCATATAAAGAGTGTCACTTGCGTGTGTATGGTAGAGGCAATACTCCAATCGTCCACAGAGGCAGCAACCAATTCCTCCTGAAGCGGCCTGTGTGTCTTCTGCTGACACAATCTTCACTTCCGGTCGGTGGTTAGCGGCGGTGGAGCGCAAACGTGACTTCCGGTCGAGCGTCGTGTACGCTATATATTATATATATATATATATATATATATATATATATATATATATATATATATATATATACACATATATACATATATACATATATACATACACACATACACATACATACATACATATATAATATATATTATGTAACAAAACACACACACACACACACACACACACACACACACACTTGTGCTCATAAGTTTACATACCCTGGCAGGATTTGATTTCTTGGCCATTCTTCAGAGAATATATGAGTGATAACACAAAAACTTTTCTTTCACTCATGGTTAGTGTTTGGCTGAAAATCATAATCACAACAGAAACTACCCAAATGACCTTGATCAAAAGTTTACATACCCCAGTTCTTAAAGCGGAGGTCCGCTACAAATACTGCAGCTGCTGACTTTTAAAATAAGGACACTTACCTGTCCAGGGCGCCCCCGATGTTGGCACCCGAGGCCGAACCATCCCTCGGATGCTGCCACCGCCATCTTCGGTAAGGGTATCGGGAAGTGAAGCCTTGCGGCTTCACTTCCTGGTTCCCTACTGCGCATGCACGAGGCGCGCTGTGCAAACAAATGGTCCCTGTTGTCTCTGGGGCCCGTGTGTCTCCCAGCAGACAGCGAGGGGGGAAAAGGGAAGTGGCGTAGGTCACAGCAATCACCGCAGTGATCTATGCCCGGAAGTGGGTGCAAATACCTGTATTATATAGGTATCTGCACCGCCCACTCCCCCTGAAAGGTGCCAAATGTGACACCGGAGGGGGGGGGGGGGGAAACGGAAGTTCCATTTTTGTGTGGACCTCCGCTTTAATACCGTGTATTGTCCCCGTTAATATCAATGACATCTTGAAGACTTTTGTGGTATTTGTGGATGAGGCTCTTTATCTTCTCAGATGGTAAAGCTGCCCATTCCTCTTGGCAATAAGCCTCCAGTTCCTGTAAATTCTTGGGCTGTCTTGCATGAACTGCACGTTTTATATCTCCCCAGAGTGGCTCAATGATATTGAGGTCAGAAGACTGATATGGCCACTCCAGAACCTTCATTTTATTCTGCTGTAGCCAATGACAGGTCGACTTGGCCTTGTGTTTTGGATCATTGTCATGTTGGAATGTTCAAGTATGCCCAATGCGCAGCTTCCTGGCTGATGAATGTAAATGTACCTCCAATATTTTTTGATAACATTCATTCATCTTGCCATCCGTTTTGACCAAATTTCTGTGCCTTTGTAGCTCACAGATCCTCAAAACATCAGCGAACCACCTCCAGGTTTCACAGTAGGAATGGTGTACCTTTTCATCAGAGGCCTTGTTGACTCCTCTCCAAATGAAGCGTTTATGGTTGTGGCCAAAAAGCAAAATTTTGGTCTCATCACTCCAGATGACTTTGTGCCAGAGGGTTTGAGGCTTGTCTCTGTGCTGTTTGGCGTATTGTAAGCAGGATACTTTGTGGCATTTGCATAGTAATGGCTTTCTTCTGGCGACTCGACCATGCAGCCAATCTTTCTTCAAGTGCCTCCTTATTGTGCAACTTGAAACAGCCACACCATTTTTCAGAGTCCTGTATTTCACCTGAAGTTATTTGTGGGTTTTTCTTTGCATCCCGAACAATTTTTCTGGTAGTTGTGGCTGAAATTTTAGTAGGTCTGCCTGACCGTGGTTTGGTTTCAACAGAACCTACCATTTTCCACTTCTTGATTAGAGTTTGAACACTGCTGATTGGCATTCTCAATTCCTTCTTGTATATAATTTTGATATCCCTTTCCTGTTTTCTACAGTTCACCTTTTATATACACACACTAAATTACAAGCAAACAGATCACAGGTGAGGATGGTTACCTTTAATAGCGATTTAAACCCCTTTGTTTCAACTTGTGTGCATGTTATCAGGCCAAAATCACCAGAGTATGTAAACTTTTGATCAGGGTCATTTGGACAGTTTCTGTTGTGATTATGATTTAAAAGGAGTAAACACAGTTGACTGATAATAAATGGCTTCAGCCAAACACTTACCATGAGTGAAAGAAATGTTTTTGTGTTATCATTCACATTCTATGAAAAATGGCCAAGAAATCATAAATTCTGCCAGGGTATGTAAACTCATGAGAACAACCTTAGGCTCCTCCTCTTCTCTATCGCTCTCTAAACCTCTTCCCTGGTCCAGTTCAGTGGTTCTCAACCCTGTCCTCAAGTACCCCCAACATGCCATGTTTGCAGGTTTTCCTTTATCAGAGTCAGAGTCAATGGCTTGGTATTTTGGACAGCTATTTTTTCTAAAGCCCCATACACACGGTCGGAAAATCCGACCACCAAATCCATCAGATTTGGTCCGACGGATTTAGTCCGACACTGGTGTTGCATACACACGGACGGACAAAGTTGTCGGAAAATCCGATCATTCTGAACGTGGTGACGTTTGTTGCCTACAACGGGGACTACGTAGAGGCTAGTAGCCAATAGCTTTGGTCTTGTAATGTGATCTGAGCATGCGTAGCACTTTGTCCGTCGGAATTCGCTACACACGATCGGATTTGGTGTGATCGGACTTTGTTGTCAAAAAATCTATCCAGCAGGAGATAGGACTTTGTCCATCGGACAATCCGATGGAAACTGTCCGATGGTGCCTACACACGGTCGGAATTTCCGACAACATTGTCCGATAGGACAGAATCCATCGGAAAATCCGACCGTGTGTATGGGGCTTTAGAGAGATTCCCAAAACATGGCCTGTTGGGGGTACTTGAGGACAGGGTTGAGAACCACTGGTCCAGTTGAAAACCTCCCACTGCTTCCAATACCAGCTCTTTGCTGACGACACCCAGTTCCATCTTTCTACTCCACAGCTCACCCCATTGATCTCATATATTACAAATTTACTGAGTGACATATCAGTATGGATGTCACACCATTTTCTCAAACTCAATCTGAGCTTGTAATATTTCCTTCTCCCCACCCCCCACCCCCCCTCCATTAAGATTAATAGCACAATTATGGGTTCCTTCACACATGCAAGGGTACTAGCTGTAATTCTAGGATCTGACCTCTCCTACGGGTCACACATCGTATAACTGCCTATATCGTGATGCTTTAGCCTACATAACATTTCCAGAATTCGCCCATCTTAACTACTGACACCACAAAACAACTTATTAATTCCTTGGCTATCTCCCACCTTGACTACTGCAACTCCCTTCTCATAGGCCTACCTTTACCCAGGCTATCCTTTCTTCAGTTTATCATTAATGACAATGCTAGACTTCGCCACCTTATCAATCCACATTTTTCATTCCGCTTCTCCCAGAACCCTTTGGTCTCTTGCTCCCCTCTCTCTTGCTCCCCCGTTACCTCCTTCCATACTCACCTCCAGAAATTCTCCAGCACCTCTTCCATCCTCTAAAACTCCCTAATCAGATCAGCTCCTACCCTGTCTGCCGTTTACAACCACTGTAATCATGTAATATTACATAGAACTTTTTGGCCAGAGTTAGTGCTCTTGGCCCCTTTTTACATTTTTTTTTCAGGCTCTGCCTAGCCTCTTTGTTCTTTACAGAGCTCAAAAGCACAAGTTGAAATTTACACCCATGTGAATAAGTTATAGCAGTGACACCTCCATCTTCAGACAGGTCTATAAGAATTATCAAACAGAAAGAGAGAGAGTTTGAAAGGAAGCAGCTGCTGATGTGCTCTGCGTATTGAGTTGGCAGCCACTGGCAAAGAATAACCTACTAAGTGAGGAGCCCAGTATTCCTAATAATAAAGAACAGGGATATGCAATTAACGGACCTCCAGCTGTTGCAAAACTACAAGTCTCATGAGGCATAACAAGTCTCTGACAGCCACAAGCATGACACCCAGAGGCAGAAGCATGATGGGACTTGTAGTTTTGCAACAGCTGGAGGTCCACTAATTGCATATCCCTGATATAGACAGAACAACAGACCTCATTTAAAGCAGAACTTTTTCCAAGGGACTGCATGTATGCGTATCTGTCTTTGTGCTGGGAGCGCACTGTGATCCCTGGGTCCCATACCAACGATCAGGACTGGTCACCTGATCGCTGTGATAGCCACTGATTGCCTATCACACTTATCAGTCACTGTGCAGCCCACCCCTGTGTTTTCGTTCTCTCTGAATGGAGGGAGAGATACACTGCATCTCTCCCTCCTTGCAGGGTGAAAGAAAACAACTAAAAAGTGGTTAAAAAAAATAAAAAATAGCTAGACCAATGTTTGATCTAGGTCACTGCCAGGGTTAGTGTTTGGGTCAAAGGTCATCATTAGTAAAATTTTGGCCAGGATTCTTTTTAAAAAAAGCATTAGTATTAGCGTCAGTGTTAGTATGTTTTAGGTAGGGTAAAAAAATAAAATAAAACAAAATGCGCACTATTGTTTCTAGGCTGTACTACGGGTACAAACAACTAACATATACATATGTGGTATTGCTGCCATCGTCAGAAACAGGAGAATTTACTTTGAGTTGTTTTTGGTGGTAGGTTGTGGTAATAGCAAGAAATATACAGCTAATTTTTATTTATTTTTTTACAATTTGGGCCAGTTTATCTTTGATAATAATAAAAAAAAAAATACATTACCCTTTACCAAAAAATGAAAGTCCAATTTGTCCAGAAAAAAACAAGGTATAATC
Organism: Lithobates sylvaticus; assembly: GCA_028564925.1. Lineage (NCBI taxonomy): Eukaryota > Metazoa > Chordata > Amphibia > Anura > Ranidae > Lithobates > Lithobates sylvaticus. Next base: position 78,703,130 of record CM053033.1, read on the forward strand.
CACCTGCATGCACGTAGTTGTAATGATATGTACAGGTTGAACTAACACATGTCAAAGTTGCAAAATTGCGTTCAGACATTAACATTTATTTTATACTCAGGCACGAAGGGAGATAAAAAATAAAAAAAAAATGAAATCCAATGGACAAACTGAATAAGTTTCACATTCTCAGCCTCCACCATCAAGGTATCTGTGCCAACCACTTTGAATGTTCATTGAGACAAAGGTTTTAATTCTCACTGCTGGGTTTTTAACATCCTGCAGAATGCTACAGAATGAGAAAGACAGTGTTTTTCTGCTCAACACCATTACTTTCTGTCTTTGTCTTTGTATTTAGCAGCAGAAACTCTTCACTGATGATCATTATTCCTGATATTCCTGAAATGTGTCAGTATGGTTTTTCCATAATTGGCCTATAGCCATGCAGGATCTTGTGCCAAAGGATGCCAATTCATGGGATACAGGCTGAAGGTAGTTAAAAAATGGTCCCCAGATGTGTAATTTCTTAGCAGTTCACTAATCTTACAGCAAAACAAATAAAATTACAGCCACGTCTACCACCATCTTGATTAATGATCATGGTTATATGTTCAGAGCTGTCCATGTAGTTTACTACTATGAAGTCAGAGCTTCCACTGATAATTACGCAGCAACAGCAAAAGCTAAAATTGATTTTAATGTTGTTTCATAATATTTATAACCCTATGATCACCTTCTTATCACTCTATGGCAGAAAACAAATTTGGGAGTTATGGACCTAGCTTTATGCCTATGAGCTACAGTTAATGATTCAAAATGGCCACACACAGAGCAATCTGAGCCCAAAGCTATCCAAGAAGTTATTGCTACAAAAAGGAAAAGGTTTAAAAGAAAGGATTTTTTTTTTATTATTCCACTGCTGATTACTCAGCAACAGTAAACTCTAACAATAATTTTCACATCATTTCATAATTTCCTATAGTATGGCAATCATCTTCTCATCACTCTATAGCAGAAAGCTGAGAAACCTTTTACTTTTATATTGCAAATTAATAATTCAAAATGGCCGCACACTGAATGAGTTGATCATTGTTGTTCTATGAAGATGAACCTTGCCTGAGGCGTGTTATTTTAACTCATGAGTGAACTGCTGAATGTTTCACAAACTCACATTTGTGACATCCCTTAAAAGCAATGGACTCGGCAGGGACTCAGCTTCATCGTATACAAGCGGTAGTGTTATCGGAGGTACCAGCATTCCCTTACAGCAGCGCTTGATATGGCATATTAAAGGTTTGAGATACAGAGATGGCAATGAGATGGAGTCCTGAGAGAGCGCCTTTGTACTTTGATGTAAAACAGGCGGACAGGCGAGGTCACTCGCCGTTGTATTCCCCAGACAAACCATAAACGCAGAATGCACGGGCGGCCGTCACATCACCGTTCATTACCAGAAGTGATGCGGTGTGGATGGGTAGCTCACATGGGCTTTTTAATGACCTGGCATCGCACCATGGAGCACAACAACTGCTGAACCTCTAAGCCACATACAGGAGAACACAAATCATCTGATTGGATTTTCACTTTTCCTATATAAAACGGTGACATGTGGGAACGCGTGTAAAGGCAACTTTATACTTTAGCTTTTTTTTTCCATCTCCTTTCTTTAAAGAGATCATAATGCAGTCATCAAAAATCGATGAACAACAGCAGTAATGCGAAAATTAAAAACAGACATTTCATAGTAAAAAAAAATGGGACAAAATCCAATAAAACAAACATGGACTTGCAGAGAGAGGAAAACATGCACAGCAAAATAACAAAACAGGCAAATAAACAGTAAACTTTGTAAACAAACAACGTAATGGATTGTTTGTGATTAAAAAGTACATTGTTGCAATATTCCAAAAATAACTGCAAATCCTATAGATTTACTTGCAGTAAAATGGAATAACTTCAAATTAAAAAGCAGTTCAGAAAGAATACATGATCTCCCAAGAAGCAGCTCTGAAAGATCTCCTCACCTGCTGCGTTGTTTGTTTCTGTATATCTTCTGGCTGCTTCAAAAGAGCAATTAAAAGCAAAAAAGGTACACATATAGGTTTCTGAAAACAATGCAAACAAGACAATTAGGGCTCATGTAAATGGGTGTAATAAATTACTGATATCTACACAGGACCTAGCTGGCAGAAAGAGTCAACGTAAAAAGCATTTGCTTCCAGGATACTTGCACATGGAACTGATGATGTGTTACTGATGCTTGAACATCAGTATTGCCGGCAAAAATTCCAGGTGTTTATTTAACACAAATAAATTCAGACCTCTTCAATTTACCATTTTAAATGCATACGCGCCTATTTGGGCACATGTACGTGTGTGCTTGTAGAATACTGACCAGCAACTCAGATTTTAAATGTTTTATTTTTTTATCTTACTCATCCATACGCAATACATGTTTATGCACCTGTGTGTACAGGCACATTGAAAACAATGGGCTACATTTAGAAAACAAAAAAACACCTATATGCCTGAAAACATTCCGTATCTTGGCAGCAGTGTACAAGAGGCCTTAGTTACCTAAATATCCACAAAAAGTTCACATCCATAAAATTATTCTTCTATGCATCAGTTTTCAATCCCAGCATGTACACATTTTCAGGTGTTTACATGCGCACGTGTGTAAATTACGCAAAAATACTGGTCATGGTCACTGACAATTTTCTACTTGGATTTTCCACAGCTGAACGCAGTACAAGATTATTGAGCACATCACAGCTGTGTGCATTGGGCACATAACATCCAATACTCCCACATTTGGATCTCTAAAACACTATATGCTGTACGGATCTGGACGCAGAGTTTTGTTATGCTCATGTTCATGAGCCCTAAGGCAATTGCTAACTGGGTTAATTCAATTCTATTTCATGTGTGGCCCATTCTTTTTCTGCTACTGTCACAGATAAACAACTCTAAGCCCTCGTTCACACTGAACACAGCTTTGAAATTGTGCGAGTTCATCTGAACTCACACGATTTCAAAGCTGCATTTCAGTACGACTTTGGGGGGACTTGAAAGACATATGTGCGGGATCAGGCACAGATGTCTATTGAATTTGCCCCCGAAGTTGCCAAAAAGTAGTGCAGGAACTATTTTTGGAAATCGGTGTGGCGCCGCAAAGCTAGGCCCCCATTCACATCGGTGTGATTTGACAGGTTAAATCGCATGTCGAATCGCAGCCTATTTCTGGCAATGGGAGCGCCCCAAATGGTGTGAAGCCAACTTTGCGGTGCCGCACTGATTTCCAAAACGGGTTCCTGCACTACTTTTGGCGACTTCTTTAGACATCTGTGCATGAACCCGCACAGGATGTCTTTCAAGACGCCTCCAAAAGTTGGACTGAAATGTGTCTTTGAAATCGTGCAAGTTCAGATGAATTTGCACGATTTCCAAGCCGTGTTTAGTGTGAACGAAGGGCTAAATGATGAAACACGCTAGGCTCCCAGGATGCAACGAGAACTTTCACAGCTTTACTCCTACATATGTTAAAGCATACCTGTCACCATCCATATGTGACAGGTAGAAGCAAGCAGTTAAATGCACGTTAAAAGTTGCAAAGTGGAAATCGGTCTGACTTACTTAAAAATCTTTTCCATCAAGGCTCCCCCACAACCCGGTTCCCAGCAATCGCAAAAGTAAGAACAGCCCCTAATACGCGCCACGCAATATCTCAGACCACTCTCTCATGTATGTACGGGGGATTAACACTGTTCCTAGTCCCAAATGCAAACTTTGGAAGGTAAGCCCTTTTTGGCTTACAATCTTCCCAGTGCCGGATTCATCTCCTGGGGCCATAAGGGAGTTCATGAAGATCAGTCGAGGCTCTGCAGCCTCAGTGATAATCTGGGATGCTCTGAAGGCCCACTTGAGAGGGCTGATTATTAGGCAAATTAACTCCATTAAAACTAATACTAAGGAATGGGAAAATTTAGTGATGCAGGAGGCGGCTAAGGCGGAAGTTAACTATATTGCTGACCCTAGCCCCGACTCGGAGCGTAAATGGCAAGAGGCACAGGTCCTCTATAGACAGGTCTCAATCACAGCAGCAGAAAACAAATGTTTTTTTCTCCAGCAAAAATATTTTAATGAGGGGGAAAATACTGGTCACTTGCTGGCAGTAATTGCTAGAGCCCAGCAAGACAACAACACACACATTGACTCCATACGGAATGCAGCGGGAGATACGATCACAGATCAGACTCGTGTCCCCGAAGTGTTCTCTGACTTCTTTAGAGACTTAACTACATCCAAAGTCCATCCCACGGCAGAGGAACTGGACCAATTTTTGGATCAGGGCTCGTTCCCCTGCCTATCAGCACAAGACCGAAACATGAATGAGGCTATCATTGTAGTCATTCCAAAACCTGGTAAGGACCCTCTGCAACCTGACTCCTACCGACCCATATCACTTCTGGTCTGGATCTTGGCTAGAGTATTGGCTACCAGACTGTCGGAGGTCGTGGCGGACCTGGTGCATGTGGACCAGTCCGGCTTTATTCCCACACGGTCCACCTCACTGAATATCCGTAGATTATTCCTTAATACCCAAATCCCAGTAGATAATCCCAATAACAGAGCTGTTTTTTCCCTCGACATTGTCAAAGCATTTGACAGCGTGGAGTGGAAATACCTGTGGGAGGTACTGCGTAGGTTCGGTTTGGGAGATGAATTTATCTCTTGGGTCCAATTACTGTATACGGCCCCCACAGCGAGAGTAAGGATTACTGATACCCTTTCTGAGGCATTTCCCCTGTTCAGGGGCACACGGCAGGGGTGCCCTTTGTCACCCCTGCTGTTTTCCCTTGCGCTGGAACCTCTGGCGGATAGAGTGCGGGGGTCCCCTAGCATTGTAGGCTTCCGGCGCGGACAGCACGAGGAAAAAATTTCACTTTACGCCGATGACACGCTACTGTACCTGGGAGACACCGGCGAGTCCCTGAGAGCAGTCATGGCATTGATCAACCAATTTGGTCAACTGTCTGGCTTTGCCATAAATTGGCACAAGTCGGCTCTTCTACCACTGGACCCTTTACCTGCACCCATGTCGGCGGATCTCTCACATATACAACTAGTCACATCGTTCAAATACCTGGAGGTAGTGGTGACCAAAGACCCGGGAGACTATATTACACTGAATCTAAAACCGTTATTGCGTAAATTTCAACAAAAGCAGGATAGTTGGAGTAAGCTACCACTTTCAGTTACTGGGCGCGTAAACCTCACTAAGATGATCTGGGCACCATAACTGCTGTATATCCTACATAAACGCCCAGATGTGGATACTGCAGTATTGGTTCCGACGGATCGACTTACAATTTAGAATCCTCATATGGAAAGGAGGGGTAGCACATATTAAACTGACTACTTTACAATACCCAAAAGATGGGGGTGGCATGGCGGTCCCGCATCCACAAATGTATTATTTTGCGGCTCAATTGCAGCACTTCACTGGATGGGACCTAGAGACCAACAGAGATCCCTCTAGGAAATTACTACTAGGATCAGATGAAACCTTCACAGCTCTGTCCCATATGGAAATGGGGTTCCCTAACGTACCCTATAATTCCCCCATAACTCATTTGCTAAGGAAACTATGGAAGGGGGTGAAGAACACACTGGGAGTAACAGGATACATGTGCCATACCCCCATCTGGCGTAATAGAAACTACCCGGAGCTGGCTAAGACACCCAAACATCCAGTTTTGAGTAGGGCAGGAATAAGATTTATGGCTCAGATTTTACAAGGCACTAGACTTAAGCCTTACCCTCATCTAGTGACGGAATTCCCGGCCCTCAAAAACCACTACTTCCAATACATTCAACTGAAGCATGCGATAGGCATACAGAGCAGGCAATCTGACCTACGACTTGACGATTCAACATTTCTAACCTCTATATTTGTCGAAACCGAAAAAAAAGGGAGCCATCTCGAGACTCTATACTCATTTATTAGCACACATACAAGCACCTGACCTCTTGCCATGCAGAGAGAGAAATGGGAGAGGGATGTTGGACCTATTGATGGAGAGCAATGGGGGCAGATCTTGGAGGTAGGACCGATGGTATCCGTATCTGCAGCTCAGAGGCTGTCTCATCTGTTCATATTGCACCGAGTATATCGCACACCGGTGCAGCTGCACAAATGGGGCAGGAGCGACACTCCTATCTGCCCGAAATGTCAGACCCATACAGGAGATCTAATACACATGCTATGGAGATGCCCGAAACTGGTGAGATACTGGAACTCCATTGTAACCAAAATGAATACTGTTTTCCAGGTGCAGTTGACCACAGACCCACTGACGTGCCTATTGGGTAGTCTTAACGAGGGACTGTACACCCCTGTGGTGTTCATTGCGCTCACGAGACGCCTATATATATGGCGGCCAGGAAATTGATTGCCTGTCTGTGGCTCTCGGCAAGTGCACCTAAACTTGCACAATGGATCCAACAGGTTAATAGCACCCTTATAAGGGAAAAGAATACATATCAACATAGGAAGTCACCAAACAAGTTCTATGCTATATGGCAGTGTTTGCTGGGCTCACCGGATGTGGCACCCCCACAACTGGCATTAGACAGATTGCTACTGGGCTGACCAATCTCAAAGCAGTATTATGGGGACAATGTGGAATATTCAGTGAGATACGTTAGGTCAAATCTACTATTAATCAACCAATTTTCTCAGTGATGGTGTCGTGGGGTGCGAATGGCGAGAGTTCTATAGTTCTTGACTGTTTTCTTGTTTATGTTGGGACATGTTTCAGTTTCCCTTGAATCTTATTATTCCTGTTAAAATGCTGAGCCCCCCACAGATAGGGGAGCCAGGAGGACAAAAGGTCCCATACAGTAATTCTTCACTCTTAGCATAGATGTAAATGGCAATGCATTTTCATGTTCCTGTGGAATGTTTGGATTGTAATAAGATATCATTGTTCATTGACTGTATGCCTTTGCAAACATACCATGTGGTGCCTTAAGTTCTCATCAATAAAAAAATGTTCTTGATTTAAAAAAAAAAAAAAAACATCCCCTAGGACAGTGATGGCGGACCATGGCACCCCAGATGTTTTGGAACTACATTTCTATGATTTGTAAAAAAAAAAAGGTTAAATAAAAGTGAGTGGAGGGTTGTCCTTTCAAGAGAACCTGCCACTCTGCCTTGTAATCCCTGAAGACAAAACCTAGAGAGCTCCCCACATGTGGTTGGGAGGGTCTGGTTTCTTAGGCCTGTTCTTTGTAACCTCCTCTTGGTTTACTTTGTCACCAATCAGATTCTATCTTCCGAGCCTGAATGGGGCTGGTGAGTGTTAGATACTTCTGGCACTTTGATATAACAACTTTTCTGTATGTGTGAGACAGCAATGAGTTTGCAGTGGTTGTGCTTGGGGAATCCTCTCATGCATCAAGTAGGGGTTCCCAGGTCACCAGATCTGAGACAAAAGGAAGTGGGGGTAAACAAATACATTATTTAATGCATGCATAAAAATAGAAGCCCTGAGCAGTTTTCATATGCGCATATTAAGGCTCCATTTTCAATAATTTTAAATGGTGTGCTCCTTTAAAAAAAAAAAAAAAAAATAGCTACAATCAGCTGACATCACTCTTGGGCTTGGAAGTCAAAAATAATTAAGGAAACCGCTATATATCACTGTCACTTTTATTTATTTATTTTTTTGTTACAAGCCAACATAATTATTTCTCCCTTACGCTCTCCCAGCTCTACAATAACGCAGCAGACCAGGCAATGGAGCATAATTACGACAAGACCTGCTTCTTCTCACTTGCTGTGGTGTTGATCTGGAGGTGCGCCAAGCTGCGTTTTTGCCTCCTCAAAGCTAATGAGACCCCCTCGCCTCCATATACGAGGGAGAAGTGTGGCATCCAGCCGCAAACTGCCGCTGATTTGGAGGGATATTACCGCCATGCTTCCCGCAAGCTATTTTCTGCCGGGCATCAGCAGGGGGTCATTTTACGCTGCTTCCAAGGAATGAAGGCTGCTGTACCAGGCTGTTATTTCACCCTCTGAATGTGTTAAGCTGCCTGATGTTTTCTGAAGACCCAGACAGCTAAAGTAATTGGCTCCATCAAAATGAAACATCAAAACCCAGAGCCTCCTTCCTGCATTTCTTTTTAAAAAAGAGGAGATCTTTTTAGAAAAAATAAATAAAAATAAATTATATTATATTATATTATATTATATTTATATATATATATATATATATATATATATATATATATATACACATACACACTTTACACACACACACACACACACACACACACATACTAAAACACACACACGTGTGTGTGTGTGTGTGTGTGTGTGTGTGTGTGTGTGTGTGTATCTATTGACATCAATTTAAAATACAATAACCGCTAAATACACAATATACGCATAGTGTACAAAAAAAAAAAAAAAGAGAAGAAGATTAGTAAAGTAATGACAGTACTCTTGTCATTCCGCAGCCCCCCACCCCCCAACTTTCTTAGATCCTGCTATATTATACGGCGTCATAGAATAAGAATGGTGACAACACCATTCAGAGCTTGCAGATAATAGACTGGGATCCCCTGCCTCCTGCTTGCTCTTTTGGCTACTCGCATGAAACCCTCATGCCCTGAGATCTCTACAGCATATAACTCTACTAAAATATATCCACATTCAGCAGGCCTACAGAGGATTCTCCCACCATTTGCTATTGTTACCTGCAACCTTGAAAACTGTCCTGCTCTGTATGGTCAGCATGAGATGTTCAAAATCTGCATGTAACAGTCTATACAGATAAAGTAACTTTCTGGTACTTGAGAGATAACATACCTCTCAGTGGGGTGTTCTGAGGTATTCAGCAACATCAGATCTAATATAACAACATCAATGTGTTTTTTACTGGATATGCCTGTCATGAGGGAAAATTGTGAACACCAGAAATAACCTTATCCTGCAGGGTTTGACTACTTTATCTTTATTTATAAAAAGGATCAAGCTGGGGGTTGGCTAAACTGCAAAGCAGAGTTGAAAACCCACTTTAACCTTGAAAGATGCTGATTGCTGGAAGTTTACAGAGGTAATTAGCCACATTATGTTAGATTGCACGATTGCTGCGATTTCCCTTTTGAAACCTGACTCATTAATTAAGAACGCCATCCACTTACATGCCTGACCTTTTTGGGTCAAGGATTACAGCCATCCAAAGTCTGTGCCCCAATTATGTACTGCTATTAAAGCCATCTCCACACAGAGGGAATGGTAAAAGAAATACCATGTCTGCACACGTGCTTGGCAGCCAGAAGAGTGGGCACACCATTAAACAGTTATTAATGGGGATTATGTTATGTGTCATGGATATCAGAGATACAAGGTGAAGACTGCAGATTACACTGTGCTAAAATATGAGAATATAACACTTATCCTGTTTTCTACAGATTCCTATGTGCATGGCACTGGAGAAGGCACAAATTCAGTAAAACTGGAATGGAGACAACACTGTAGTGTGTCACTGCATTTGCATCTTTGTAATGCAGAAGAATCCCAAACACGCCTACTACAGGCTCTTTGGTGTCTCCTATGTACAGAAAACCTAAAGTAATAACGTATTAGTAATAAGAAGATTCCCCCAGTCACTAATCTTAAAGAAGAATTACAGGTATATAGTAGATATTTACATGGGTCAAGCATTGACCATGTAACTATGTATAAGACATACCTGGCCAATGCCCTTAGAAGATGGAAATCACTGAAGTCTCCACTTGCTTGCTGAGTGGTTTCACTTCTGCTTACCGAACAGAGGAGGGAAGGCCGCTCAGGACGGGTGCCATTTAGAGAACCTTTTGCAATTTCTAAATAAATGCAAAGCATTCTCTGATTGAACGAGGTGGAGAGGCAAGGTGGTGATATCACACTCTCTACCTTGTCCAATCAGAGAAAACTCTGCATTCATTCAGAACACACAAAGCATTCTCCGAATGGCTCTGTTGCCGAGTGGCGAACCTTCTGTGTTCAGAATGCAGCAGGGCAGACACTCGACGCAGGACTCAGAAGCAAATGGAGATTACTAGTTAAGTAATGTCTACTTCAACCAGGTATATGTATAGTTACATGTGTATACTTACCTGCTCTGTGCAATGCTTTTTGCACAGAGCAGCCCCGATCCTCTTCTTCTGGGGTCCCCGCCGGAGCTCCAGGCCCCTCCTCTTCAGCACGTGCCCCCATAGTAAGCCAATTTCCATGGGGGCCCAAGTGAGTGCTCTCTTCTAAGCCACACTGCTGCATCTATTGACACAGACAGAGGGACTGAGCCCAGCCCCTACTCCTGTGTCACAGCATTTGATTGACAGCAGTGGAAGCCAATGGCTTCCGCTGCTATCAATCTGCCCAATGAGGAGGGAGACAGCAGCGGGAGCCCCTGCTCTTATGCACATCGCTGGATCGGATCAGGCTCAGGTAAGAACAAAGGGGGAGGGGGTCGGCAGCACAGAAGGTTTTTTACCTTAATGCAAAGGTGGTTTCACTTGGTGCTTGAAATTGATTTTGATGCTTAATGCAACCACTAAAAACATCAAGTCAGATTTTTGGCATCCCCTTCAACAAAAAATGCTCAATTCAGGTAAGATACCCCCAATAGGAAATAATGTCTAAAGGGATGCAAACCCTGCAACTTTCCTCATAAGAGCCCCGATTCTGCAGCAGCTGATTGATAATTATGAAACCACTCCCATTAGACTCACTATGCACAGGAGCAGAGAGGAACACACAGGGATTTCTTCAGAATAATAAAAAAGGTAGGAATCTGCAACAAAGTTTGTTAAAATCTTTGCAGTGTACATAGTAGGGATCAACCTTTTTTTCAGTGCCAATACGATACCGATATTTCAGCAACCTCTCAGGCCGATAGCCCATACTGTCTGACGATATTCTGTACAAAAAAAAATATGTTTACACTTTTTTTTTTTTTTATTGATTTCACAAGAAATGTGCAACCTCCATCTTATCTTCCAATGTTTGTGACTAAGGCTGGGTTCGCACATTTCCGGCTGCGGTTTGCAGTCCGGAGCGTTTCTGTTCACTGGTTCAGGTGCAAATTTTCCCTTAATTCGCACCTGAACCAGACCCAAAAATGCACAGGACCCTTTTTCAAACCGCACCACAGCTGTCCTGGACATGTGTGAACCAGCTCCATTGAAAGTCGTTCACATTCACATGTTATGTAAATTGGGTGTGGTTAAAAACACATCCAATTCGCATATGTGATCACAGCCTAAGGCTTCCGCAGGTTCGGGAACGGGCAGTGCTGGACTCAGGGAATACACTGGCTGCATTTGCAGAGGCTCAAAATCAGGGCTGTAGACAGCTGGGGTCGAAAATTGGAGACAATAAGCAGGCAGACCATGTGCACTAACTGTGAGAAGGCAGGTTGCCAGCAGATGGTACAAGCAACTCCCAGGTTACCAGTACCAGCTTTCAGTTGTATTCTAGAGCACATATGTCAAACATAAGGTCTGTGGACATAAACTGGCCTGTCAGACCTTGTCATGTGGCCCTCCCACCCAGTTTTGCACCCAGAATGTGGCAGAACTTTATTCCACCACCTCTGGATCTCACCCTCCGCTCCTGCTCCGCGCTGTCACTTGTAAACACAGAAGCCTTCTATAGCTACACACACAATGGACAACTTTGTTTTTCACCAGCTATCAGATGTAGCAGATCTCTCACGGCAGGGCACAGTGGGGACAGCTCTCATGAGTGTGAGAGCCAGAACGATCTCCCTGCAAGGTGAGGCAGAACCGCCTGCATAGGGAGTTGCTGGGGGGAGGGAGCGGGCTTGGTGTTGCACTCTGTACACAGCGCACCTCTAAACCCTGCACTCTGTATGTAACACATCCCTGAACTCTGTACATAGTGCACCCCTCAACTCTGTACTCTGTATGTAGTGTTCTCCTGAACTCTGTGCATAGGGCACCCCTGAACTCTGCACTCTGCATAGGGCACCCCTGAACTCTGCACTTTTGAACCATGCACCTTGCACTGTTCTAGATCCTTTGCAAGCCCCAAAATGCATTTGTCAATATGTCCTTTGAAGGTGGAGATTTGACCCATGCTCTTTAGTACCTAAAGTTCTGCTGCCTTATCATAAGGGCAGGCTTATTAACTAACGGTAATGGGCAAGAGGGGATGTGCCTAAAGCACTAAGGTGAAATTAGGTTTTTCATAGTACTAGAGAGTCTTCAGGTTTTTATAAGTTCATTGAAGCCAATGACCTACACCCAACTAAATTCCAGAAGTTTTCATTGCTACAGTACCTTTTGATTGCAATTTTTTATCTCCTGAATGGAATATTCCTTAAACTATATTAGAGGCTTAGATTGGAAGATTGGGGGGGGGGGGGGGGCGCATTGCCTGAGAAATGATTGAAGGAGGACATCAGAGTCATCTACCTGTCAGGTCAATGACTAACATGTAACCTTAAGCCTCCATGCACTATCTGGTTCCTGAATGGCGAATAATTCATGCGGAAGGGACGTAAATAATCTAAACGATGCGTTTTATGGCAGTGTTCTCTGACCTTTACAGTTATATATGATCAAGCAACTCTCTCCTCCATCTCAGACTTAATGGATTCACTGCTCCATGATATCTGCACACCACAGGAAAATAACAGCATCCTTTATTAAAAGGGGTAGTTCACCTTGGACCCTCAAAGAAATAAGTAAAAAAAAAAAAAGTCACTGATGCATCACATGGGCTAATACATTTCATTTAAACATGCATTAAAACACAAGGCATCTTCCCACATTCTACATTACAGTTATAAGCTTTGGCTTTTGTAATTTTAATGTAAAAATAAATTCCTTGCATGCACTGCTTCCATTCTGAAGCTGTTGCTAGCTACACGGTGCACAGCCAGCAGTTACACCAAGCTTAACACAGCCATTGTGTGCTACACCTGTGGGGGTAGCGAGTGTTCCGATCACCATTGGCATCTGGGAAAATCTTAAAGAACGAGGCGCAGCTATAATCATGTGAAGTTTAGAGGGAAAAGTAAGAAAATGCATAAAATAATAATATCAGTTGTACAACAATATATTTAATAATATCCCCATACCCTTTCCACTCTGGGAGAAAAAATAAATAAATCTAGCAGCAATATGATTTATTGTTTAATCAGCTTTTCACCCAAATAGGCCAAAGTCCATGCATCTGTATGACTGTATAATAATATTATCAGTGTATGTTCTCTATACAGCACTGTGGAATATGTCAGAGCTATATAAATATTAGTGTGTCGTGTGATGGGGACATTAGTGTGTATGTTCTTCTGGTGCAGAGACTAATGTGACTGGCTCTATCTTCTTTGTACAGCACTATAGAATATACCAGAGCTACATAAAAGTTAAATAATATATACTGACTCTGCAATTCAGCATTATATAAAATGATACATTAAACAATGATTACTGTTATTGCATTATTATTGTGACCAATTGTAGTTGTAGTTGTAGTGTAGTTTTCCTATCAGCCCTTTATTATTTAGCAGTTATCATGACACGTTTAATGTATGAAAAGCAAAAAAAAATTATAAGACACACACACACACAGTTAAAGCAAAAATAGGCAGTATATTGACCTAGTTCAACCTTACTTCACACTCTGAACTAAAGCACAATCCATCACCAAGCTACAGACTCCATACCAGAGGCTGCAGGTGAAATGTAATTATATCCATGTCCACCCCAAATTCATGAAATTAAACTTCACCAGGACCAAAACCTGCAAAAGATGGACCACCCACATTTGGAGAACTACAAGTTTTAGCAAGTCCACCCTAGGGTTTGTGGTCCTAAATTGTTCAGTGCTGTTGTAAATCAAATATAACTTCCCAGACTTCCAACACAAACCATCCAACCAGCAGCCCTTTCCAGCGAGCAAAAGAACAATTTTTCTGCAAATCACGACGAGAAGCTTGAAGGGCACTCCAATGCAATCCAAATAATCAACGAGCCACTTGCATGCATAAATATCGACCATTTCCATACGCATGAATCGCAGGTCTCTGCGTGCAAGCTGGTTCATAGCATCGGTAACAATGGAAAATATGCAAAAAAATAAAAAACAATTCTAATAACATTATATAATAAACATTAGTCTGAATGTTTGCTTACAGAAAAACAAAAATGAGACAAGGCGCAGAGATAAAATGTAAACAAGTTATTGTAGAGCACTAGAATAGAACAAAATTACTCTGAGCACCGGTGGACCAAGACAAAAACTGAAGAATGACTGAGTATGATGATCGATTCGAAAGTGTGTGATATCGACTGCCAACCCTAAAAATTCTGATGAAATTTTTGTGATGTATTTGACAACTCTTACAACAGAATGGTAAAATCTGCAGAAGGGGATTGCAAAAAAAGATCACCTTGGTACAGAAAAAAAAGTCAAAAGGTCAGCTGGTTAGGTTGAAAATGTTAAGCAATTCTACTAAAACAGTGCGGGGGAACTACACACAGTGTTGGCAGCCTGTGGGACTTGTTTCAGAATCAGAACTCAAAATATTCCAAAAGCAAGGCACCCAAAAAAAAAATCCACCTGTCACCTAACTTTTTGAGCCTCCTATTAGAGCATCAACCGGTTCCATAAGATTGCCTGTTTACTACAGGCTGGCTGGCCTGACTGGCTCCTTAATTCTGCAACAAACCAGTCACCAGTTATCACAGACCTGTCTTACAAGGTGTGTAAACATTTTGCTCCAACATAAATTGTGAATAGTTTGGTCCTTGGTTTGATCTGGTGAAGGATCACTGACCTATAATTGGTAATTGTGGTAACCCAGCAAGCTCTAAACTTTCTTTAAAAAAATGTGGAAAAGGTAAGTTACCTCTAAATGTTTACAATTGTTTTTTGTTTTTTTTAACCCGTAAGGCTACCTCACCATTGTCAGTGATGCTCCTATCAGTTTTGCTACAAAAATTGAGCTGCAAAAATGTAGGTGTACCATTTTACTACAATATTCCAAAATACAATTTAATATTCCGTGAGGTCCGCAGGCAAAGAAACGTGAGTAGCTGTCATTAATAACCTCATGGGTCTCATGCAGGCTTCCCTAGCAGCACAGCTTCCCTAGCCTGCCTCTACAGAAGAAAATGGGAGATCTCCTCACCTTTAAATAGTGGAAGTCTTCTTGCGGTTAGGTGAGGTCCTGCTTCTGGACCATGAGGCTTCTTCTGGCGGTCCAAATCCGGTGTAGGGAATGATGGTGGGATGACCTCTTATCTGTCTGCTTGGCCTCCTCAAAGAGGCAATAGAATGGGTCTCTGGAGTCTAATTCAGCAAACAAGACTTGAAAGAGATCACATGAGGGATGCAGGGTGCATCCTGCAAGAGGCACGGAGGCGCCAGGTACATGGAAGACGACAGGTTGTGCCTTGATGTTAGGCAGGGTGCAGGGATGCTGTCCTGATTAGGATGGTGCCCAGGAAAAGGGGCAGCCCAGTCTGCCCAGACCTGTGATGATACTTTGTTATATATAGTAGGCTGGCTGGTAATTCTTCCTAGGGGTGATATCCCCTCTGAAGTGGTGTCCTAAGATCCAGGCTGCGGTGGTGAAGTGATACTTCGCCTTCAGCGGTGATGTGACCTTTTCAGTAAGCTGTTGAGGAAATATTATGCAGGTTTGGGGGTGACCTGCGGGCATCCAGTAAAGTCTAGGAGCCTGTTCTGCCTTTGGCTGGTACACGGGTTAAGCTCTATATTCCAGCAGGTTTTGGAAGTAGCATCTTGGGAGATCCTGGAATGCTGTTGTCCTTTTCATAAGACATTGGTGTGCTCCGCTGCCTGTAGATAGTCTTTGTGGCAGAGCTTGGCAAACAGCAGGTTCTGAGGGTGCTGTGCAGCCCACAGTCTGCTCTTGAGGCGCTCTCCTCTCTACAGTAAGCTTTTGGGGTGCAGACCAGATTGCACTGACATGTGCTGTCCTGTTTACTATCAGCTGTTACAGTGCTATCTTCTTGAGTGCTGCACTCTTTGCAGTCTGTGTCTGGACTAACATGCAATTTGCAGTCAGCTTTTATGATAGCTTTTCTATTTTTGGTCAGGGTCTGGGGGGCTCCAGCAGTCAGCTCTCCTCACAGTGACTTCTTAGGGGGTTGTCCTCTTGGTGGTAAGTTCCTGAGGTGTCTCCTTGTTGGTATGCAGTTCCTCCAGATTGCACTAGGCTTTTATACTCCCTACAGTCATGTTTGGGGTGCACTTCTAATTGCACAAAGTTTCTATGCTCCTTAGCTTCAGGGGTCCTTTCACATTTACTATAGGAAGGCTGTTGGCATGCAGTCTTGATTGCACTAAGATATTGGGGGTGCTGTAGCCCTATACAGTCAGCATTTGGGGGGGGGGGTTATAGTATACAGAAAGCTTTGGAGCTACAGCCCAGATTGCACAGAGCTTCTGAAGTGTTGCACCCCTTTACAGTCTGTTCTTAGTGTCTTTCAGGGATTTTGGGGTGCAGCCCTGACAGTACAGAGCAGTGGGGTGCTCTCCTCAAAGTCTGCTTCTGAGGTAAAGCAGTTTATGGAGGGCACCCTGATTGTAGGGTGTTTAATGTGGGGGTCACACTGACTTCCTGCTCTCAGTGGGGTGTCAGGCTCTCCCCTTGTTCTCAGTGGGGTGTCATGATCTCCTCCTGCCCTCAGGGGGTGCAGTGAGGGGTCGCACTGTCTTCTTCCTCTCAATGGGGTGTCAGTCTTTTCTTCTGTCCCTATAGTGGGGTGTCAGTCACTGTCCGTGCCCTTAGTGGGGTGTCAGGGTCTCCTCCCGCCCTCAGTGGGGTGTAGTGAGGTGTCGGGGCCCCTGTGGCCGGCAGCAGGGGCCAGTCCTGGCAGCGCACAGCGATCCTCCTCCTCTGACTGAAGCTTCTCCCGCAGCTGCTGCTGTTATTGTCGGTGGACGAGCACACAGACGGGAGCGCGCCCGGCTCCGGGGGAGCTCTGGGCGGGGGCGCGCTTCGCGCTTTCTACTACAGGACAACCGGAGAAGATTCGTGACATCATTGCGGCCCCGTTACGTCATTATTGCCCGGTTCTTCTTGTATGGGTAAGCTCGGTGCTGTGGGAAGTAGTGCCGCCAGGGAGGCGTACAGTGCCTCGTGCCTCAGGGAAGATGAAAAGTCCCAGCAACCTCCCTGCTACTCCGACTAAAAATAAAGTTGGAGTAAAAGACTGCCGACTATTGAGGACTTCTCCTCAGAATACGACCCTCTTACCAGGGGAGAGTGCCCGAGATTCTGACTCACCTACTGCAAGTCTGTGCCAGGGACACAGCCAAGAAACCGGCATTTTTTATGGGTTAACCTCTTCCTCACAGCTGCCTACATTGAACTGACTATATTACACTGTCAGGAAGCTTGAGCTTTGTATATATAGGGGAAGCAACATGGGCCCTTTCATGACTGGGCATTGTCACATTCCCTTCATCCTCATCTTCAATTTATCCTCAGCTTTCATCTTACCATCACCACACCTTCACCTACCTGGGTCTTCCCTTCAACTTCCTGTCACCTCACCTTCACCTCACCTTCCCTTCTACTTCCTTTCACCTCATTTTCACTTCACCTTCGCCATACTTGTAACTTACTTTCACCTTGCTTTCCCTTCTCCTTCCTTTCACCTCACTTTCTCCTTACGTTCACCTCACCTTCTCCTTCCTTTCAACTCACTTTCACCCCACCTTACCTTCTCCTTATTTTCACTTCACCTTCATTTCACCTAATTTTCACTCCACCTTCCCTTCTCCTTCTTTTCACCTCACCTTCAGTTCTCCTTCCTTTCACCTCATTTTCACTTCACCTTCTCCATCCTTTCATCTTACTTTCACCTCACCTTCTCCTTCCTTTACCTTACTTTTGCTTCACCTTCCCTTTTCCTTCCTTTCAACTCACTTTCATCTCACCTTTCCATTCTCCTTCCTTTCACCTCACCTTCTCCTTACTGTCACTTCACCCCTTTCCTTACTGTCACTTCACCTTCCCTTCACACCAGTTTCAATTCACCTCACCTTCCCTTCTTTTTCCTTTCACCTCACCTTTTCCTTCCTTTCACCTCTCGTTCCATTCAACTCACTTTCACCTCACCTTCCCTTCTCCTTTCTTTCACCTCACCTTCTCCTTTCTTTCACCTTACTTTCACTTCACCTTCCCTTCTCCTTCCTTTCACCTCCATTTCAATTCACCTCACCTTCACTTCTCCTTCCTTTCACCTCATTTTCACTTCACATTCCCTTCTCCTTTTTTTCACCTCCCTTTCCATTCACTTTCACCTCACCTTTCCGTTCTCCTTCCTTTCACCTCACCTTCTTCTTCTTACTTTCACTTCTCATTCCCTTCACCTCATTTTCATGTCACCTTCCTTTCTCCTTTTTTCACATTACTTTCACCTCACCTTCTCTTTTCTTTCACCTTACCTCCATCTTCCTTTAATCTTAAAAGTTCCCACTTTGTCTTTCTTTCACTTCACCTTCCTTTCACCTCCACTTGCCTTCAACTTTCCTTCAACTTACCATTTCTTTGCCTTCTCGTTGTCTTCCTTTCTCCTTCCTCTTGTCTCACCTTCCTTTGCTCTCTAGCAGCTCTTTACAGTGACTGTGCGTGAGACAGAAAATCCTGTATACAAGATACCTTCACCGCACTTTCATCTTTCCTTTCCCTTCTTTTGACCTTACCTTTACCTACTCCTCACCCTACCATGACATTACCTTCATTTTTTTCACCTGCCCTTCACCTTGCCTTCACCTGCCCTTCACCTTGCCTTCACCTTCCATTTGCCTTGCCTTCACATTGCCTTCACCTTCCCTTTGCCTTGCCTTTACATTGCCTTCGCCTTCCCTTCACCTTGCCTTCACCTTGCCTTTGCTCTCTAACAGCTTTGTTTAGCCACTGTGCGCAGGAAACAAAAAGATCGTCCTGCTAAATACAGAGGGGTCCACGACTTGTCCGAAGGGCCACTTAGTAGAATTTGTACTTAAAGTGGTTTTAAAGCCAGAAGTTTGTCTTACCTAATGGGTTACCTGCCACTAACTTCCACTTGTTGTTTCCCTCACCCCCTTTACCAGAGTCCTGTACTGTATTAAGCCAGAGCTGTGCCTGTCTGCTGCAGTGTTGGTTCTCTCTCTAAAATAAAAAAGAGAAGTTGCGCTAATAATTAATGAGTGTTGACCAAGCATGTCACCATCAAGTGAAAACAATACTAAAAATAAATAAACAATTTTTTCAAAAATTGCTTACAGAAAAAAATTATAAATAAATACAAGGTATACAGTGAATAAGATAATTAACCCAATAGTGAGTATATTAGTAAATTATTATGAATAAATTTAAAAAGTCCCAGATTAGAGGTTCCCTATTAATAGTCCTCAAAAAACAGGGGCAAGGTATATTGGTGTACAGGAGACCAGGACCTTTTGCTACCAACTACTGGCCTATCTTATCTGGGAGATTATATGCATTGATTATCGTTGGTCTCTGGTAAGGAGCCCCTCTGTGTGGTGACGGGATACGTGTCAGTCGTTTGCTTTCTGGATCACTGGTGTATGTGCTTGATACTCCTTCTTGCTGGGATAAATGCCAGTCGTTTTGTTTTTGTTGTGTTCTGGTAAGCGCAATATCTAAATGGTGGAGGAGTCTTTATTTTGAACACGCTTTAAATTTTATATTTTTGGTTTTCCACACTGGGTGTTCTCTTTTAATTTATTTTATTTTATTTTAATAAAATTTTATACAGAAAAGTGTTGTATATATATTTATATATAACTCTTTTCTCATAATTTTTTTTTATTTTTTTATTTTTTTTGACAATATTACGCTATGTCTGCTCCCCTTTTTTCTTTTGGGTAATAACCACTGGGGGCATACGCCACTCTCGAGTATCTTAAGTTCCGGGTTCCTGATTCATCTAAAGGCCCAGGCCGGGTATAGGCCAACTGCGGAATTGTTGCTTATTTCTGGTAAGCATATTACTTGGAAGGCTGAGATATTGATTTGCTAAGAACACTTCTATCACCTCTGAACCTCCCTGGAAGGACTTAGTCTCCTGTACACCAATACACCTTGCCCCTGTTTTTTGAGGACTATTAATAGGGAACCTCTAATATGGGACTTTTTAAATTTATTCATAATAATTTACTAATATACTCACTATTGGGTTAATTATCTTATTCACTGTATACCTTGTATTTATTTATAATTTTTTTCTGTAAGCAATTTTTGAAAAAATTGTTTATTTATTTTTAGTATTGTTTTCACTTGATGGTGACATCCTTGGTCAACACTCATTAATTATTAGCGCAACTTCTCTTTTTTATCTTGTATTTTTGTGTATATCCCACAATAAGTTTGCAGCTTTTTTTTTTTTTTTTTTTTTTTGTAATTATCTATACAGGGCGCCTATAGGGAACCCATACACTCCCCTCCCCCGTTCCAAGCGCAGTTTTCTCCCTTTTACCTTTTGGTTCTCTCTCTACCCTCTCACAGGCTCAGAGACAGCAGCGGGAGCCAGAGTGGGCCATGCAGCGGGGTGCTGCAACTAAAGGCTAAGAGAGCCTAGGGAACCAGGAGAGCTGGTCAACACAGTCAGAGGAACTGATAAGAAGAGAAGTGGTGGTGCTAACAAGAGAGCCAGGTGGCTCTGAATTTTTAGTTGACTATTCATGTTGATGTGGAAGAACCTCTGCGTGGGCAACTGTTAAAATTTCCATTTTGATCAAAAAAGGTGGGAACTCTGTGAACTCTGATGTAAAGGAGTGCTGACCAATGTGTTCATTGTCCCAACATCTGCTGATTTTAATGAAGTTCTTCTTCTAAAGGATATGTTTTTTAGAACATGTTACATGTTCCACCCATATTTAGGTGCCCAAATATTGAGCACCAGCCATCACTGGCAAAGACTATGGTATATGCCTGTAGTGTGTATATATAACAACTAGGCACATATTTTGTTTAACCACTTAGACTGCCCGCCTGCATTTTACTGCAGGGAGGTGGATCATACAGGCACAGCGATGTATCTATACGTCGCTCCTTTCTGGGTTCAGGTCGCGCCCCCCCCTCTCCCCACCTGGCCAACTCCCACTGTGATTGAACACGGCAGGATTTTGTCAACAGGTTTTAGCCAATAATTCATGGCCCAGCCCTGCTGATCGGCTGTGTCCAATCACAGCCCAGAGCCCTGTGTTGACAAACACATGGGGCTCAGTACAGAGGGAACGATCTGTGCCTGTTTCTTCTCTCTGCAAACTGATTTTTAGTGAAAAGCAGCACACATTACACACATGTTTTATAGCAGACAGTAAAACATATTTTTTTCAGTCTATTTATTTTATATAATAAAAAAAAACACCATTAATTGATGATCAAATACCACCAAACAAAAACTCGATTTGTAAGGAAAAAAATTATGTTAATTAAATTTGGGTACAACGTTGCATGACCAGGTAAAGTAGTATAGTGCTAAATAGCAAAAAAAGGTCATGAAGGGATGAAACCTTTTCCGGAGCTCAAGAGGCTAATGGTCCCCCTTCAAGCCCCTTTATTTTTTGGCAAAATCTGGCCATGCATATCATTTGCTATGAATGCTGCAGAACTTATATTTCTGTTTTATCTCAGGGTGCCCCAGGCCTTTCATAATCCTAATCATGCTCACATTTTATCACTCTGTTTGGAGTGTTCTTAAATATAAAGCCAGCAGATTACTTGTTATGAGTTTTGTTAATGCTTATATATTGTTTATACTGTTTAAATATCCAGTATCTTAGCTTATAATAGGAGTTTCTGTCATATTTCAGGATGTCAGTAAAACCTAATTTTTTTTATATTTTGCCAGTAAAAAACAGTCACGTGGAGATGGCAACCCTGGTGACTGCTCTGTATGACGTACTGCTTGTGTAGCATAACATAGCTGTGAGAATCCAATGTCACACGTGCATGTAAACAAAGGCATTTTAGCCCAAAGGAGCTCTCCATAGTCCTGAAACTGTGTTTATATATAGTTTCATTACTAGTAGGGCTAAATGTCAATTAGTTTACAAAAAAAAAAAAACAGAATGTTATCACCCCCTTTTCCCTAATGCCCTTCAGTGTTAGGACTAGCTCACCCCAGTAGAAAGTCATTATTCTATGCATAGCACATGTCCACTGGTGTGCATTACATAGGAGCGGTGCAAGCTATGGGGCTTTGAGGAAATCATGGAATCATTTGTATGAAGAGGAGGATCTTGCAGGAGTGAGGAACAAGGTAACTAAAACTGCTTTTTAATGTTACCCTGGACAAAAACGAGCATTTAACCTTTGCAGTATGGGGGGTCATTGCAGGGGTAGTTTTGAATTTTCTCTGGAGTTCAGCATTAAATATATGTACTCTAGATGTGCTATTCTGTTTTCTTTTTGACCC
Source organism: Lithobates sylvaticus (assembly GCA_028564925.1). Taxonomy (NCBI): domain Eukaryota; kingdom Metazoa; phylum Chordata; class Amphibia; order Anura; family Ranidae; genus Lithobates; species Lithobates sylvaticus. The sequence continues at coordinate 78,725,597 of CM053033.1, forward strand.
TCTCAAATTTCAGAGATATAAAATTGTGCTAATTTCCTGGGTCAGGCCCAGCTCTGAGGTTTCACCAACAGAGTTACAAGTGACACAATCAGCTGTCAGGTGTACTTGAGCTCCGGAAGATTTTACCCCCTTCATGACCAGGCCATGTTTTTGCTATCCAGCACTGTGCTAATGTATAATTGCATGGCCATGCAACACTGTACTCAAACAAAATTTATATATTTATTTTTTCACACAAATAGAGCTTTCTTTTGGTGGTATTTGATCACCTCTCGTTTCAAATTTTTTGCGATATAAACAAAAAAATTCGAAAAAAATATATATATTTTTTACTTTCTGCTATAAACATATCCAATAAAAAATGTAGAAAAAATGTAATTACTTCATAAATGTTGGCCAAAATGTATTCTGCTACATTTTTAATAGACACAATAAGTGTATGTTGATTGATTTGCGTGAAAAAGTTATAGTGCCTACAAACTATGGTATTTATACTGCAACTTTTATGTTTTTATACTACTGATGGCAGTGATCAGTGACTTGTAATGGGACTGGGATAGTGCAGCGGTTAATCTGACACTAACTGATCCTGGCGGTAACTGACTAATTGCCATTGACATCACCAGTGACATTATTACAGCAGGTGCTGGGAGGGGGGCGCCCATGCGTGCACCTGAGGGCCGGTTCAGACTGCTGCGGTTCGGGAGATCGCATATGATTTGCACCGCACTGCAGTTCAAATCATATGCGATCTCTGTGCGATGCAAATTAAGCCATACAGATAGTATGGCTGAATTCGCATTGCATTCGGCCCAAACTCGCACAGGACCCTTTTTTCGGTCCGTTGCAGAATCGGATCGCATGGTGTTCTCACCATGCGATCCGATTCCTGTCTGAGTTTGCAGATCGCACTGCTATATGCGAGCTGCTATGGGGGTGTCATTAACATTTCATTGACACTCCCAGCAGCTCGCATAGGGCAGTGTGAACTGCCGGCGGGAGACATGCGGTGCGGGAACCCACAGTGGATTTGCAGCGTTCCCGCACCGCAGCAGTGTGAACCCAGCCTTAAACCTAGAAATAGACAGCGACTTACCAGTATGTCGCTTTGCCTACAACAGTCGCTTGCCTGCAGTACATTGTGGGTGGGCGGTCTCCAAGTGGTTAAAGCCAACCATGTTTTCTCTATTTTTGGATAGAATGGGAAATGTCTAAACACCTGACAGTTTTTTTCTGCTGTATGTTTCCTGTTGGGGAAATGTCCCTTCATTTTGCATCTAGCCACAGAACAGGAAGTGAGAAAATTCCAGTGAGGGGAAATTCTATTTTATACAGCTGTCACACAGTTGTCTCCATTAAAAGATTTTACCTGTATTACTGTTTTGGTGACAACTGTAACATTTTGGATTTCTCTTCACTTTGTTTCCCAAGAGACTGTGAATCTCCTCAATGCGGACACAGACAGTGATAAAAATCAGAGGCTCTAAGCCTTCTCTATTCTTTCCAACATTTTAAAATAAATTTTGGTTTTAGCTACTTTAGGGATCAGTTCTTAATTCTTAGGCTGTTAATGCTTTTCAAACGCTTTGCTAAACCAATGCCTGTTCTGCAACATTAAAGCAAACTATCTTGCACACACATTCAGAATGGGTTTATGACGCTTTGCTTGGTGTTTTTTATCTCGCCAGCAGTGCTTGGCAGGCATTGGCAACTTGCAAAACTTGCCAATGGCCCCATTTCCAATCCATGACAAATGAACCTTGAGGAGGGGTGGGGGTACCCCCACTCATAGGGTATTTTGGGAGTTTTTGCTTTTATTGAATTTACTGTATTTCCAGAAACAAACCCTGTTTAGCAAGCCTTACTGAAAGCGCTTCACAAATGCCTCCTAAACACTCGCAAGATGCTTCAAATACGTGCATCAGTACTATTTGCGATTCACAACTCTTACAAACTGAAAAATCAACTTTGAGTGGACTGACCCAGTAATGATTAGAAATTGAAGCCTTACCAACAGCTTCCCAGAGAGGTATAAAAATCAGTTAAATGGTTTGATGAAATATTAGATATTGGTATTTAGAAAATGGGAGATCAACAATCTAAGAAGTGAATGGTGGCTTTTGAACAATCCTTTTGTGTTCTTTAAAATAAAAAAAAATCTAATAATATTTTTTGGAGTGGAGTTTTCCTGTTAATTACACTGGATAATATTTTGTTTGCACTCTCCTCCCTGGTGAAATCCATAGATTCATGATGCAAAACACATTAACTATTTATCACTTGAATATGAAAACAGTCGCTGTAAATCTACACAGTGAGAGATAAATTATTGAGACTTCACCCGTCTAATTATGTCTTCATGTACAGTCTGATGGGTAGTTTGACGCCTTTAATTATTGAATGCACTTAATTGATTTCATATACATCCTCATGTTAGGCCAATTGTAAAAACCATGTCTTTATGAAGAAGGAAGGAAACTTAAAATTGAGGAAATACAGTGGTGTGAAAAAGTGTTTGCCCCCTTCCTCATTTCCTGTTCCTTTGCATGTTTGTCACACTTAAGTGTTTCGGAACATCAAACCAATTTAAACAATAGTCAAGGACAACACAAGTAAACACAAAATGCAATTTGTAAATGAAGGTGTTTATTATTAAAGGTGAAAAAAAATCCAAACCATCATGGCCCTGTGTGAAAAAGTGATTTCCCCCCTTGTTAAAACATACTATAACTGTGGTTGTCCACACCTGAGTTCAATTTCTCTAGCCACACCCAGGCCTGATTATTGCCACACCTGTTCACAATCAAGGCATCACTTAAATAGGAGCTGCTTGACACAGTAAGGTCCACCAGAAGATCCTTAAAAGCTACACATCATGCCGAGACCCAAAGAAATTCAGGAACAATTGAGAAAGAAAGTAATTGAGATCTATCAGTCTGGAAAGGGGTATAAAGCCATTTCCAAAGCTTTGGGAATCCAGCGAACCACAGTGAGAGCCATTATCCACAAATGGCGAAGACATGGAACAGTGGTGAACCTTCCCAGAAGTGGCCGGCCGCCCAAAATTACCCAAGAGCGCAGCGACGACTCATCCAAGAGGTCACAAAAGACCCCACAACAACGTCCAAGGAACTGCAGGCCTCACTTGCCTCAGTTAAGGTCAGCGTTCATGCCTCCACCATCAGGAAAAGACTGGGCAAAAATGGCCTGCATGGCAGAGTTCCAAGGAGAAAACCACTGCTGAGCAAAAAGAACATCAAAGCTCGTCTCAATTTCTCCACAACACATCTTGATGATCCCCAAGACTTTTGGGACAACATTCTGTGGACCGATGAGACAAAAGTGGAACTCTTTGGAAGGTGTGTGTCCAAGTATATCTGGCGTAGAAGGAACACTGCATTTCAGAAAAAGAACATTATACCAACAGTAAAATATGGTGGTGGTAGTGTGATGGTCTGGGGCTGTTTTGCTGCTTCAGGACCTGGAAGACTTGCCGTGATAAAAGGAACTATGAATTCTGCTGTCTACTAAGAGATCCTGAAGGAGAATGTCCGACCATCTGTTCATGTACTCAAGCTGAAACGAACTTGGGTTCTGCAGCAGGACAATGATCCTAAACACACCAGCAAGACCACTACCGAATGGCTGAAGAAAAACAAAATGAAGACTTTGGAGTGGCCTAGCCAAAGTCCTGACCTGAATCCTATTGAGATGTTGTGGTATGACCTTAAAAAGGCCGTTCATGCTCGAAAACCCTCTAATGTAACTGAATTAGGACAATTCTGCAAAGATGAGTGGGCCAAAATTCCTCCAGGACGCTGTAAAAGCCTCATTGCACGTTATCGCAAACGCTTGGTTGCAGTTGTTGCTGCTAAGGGTGGCCCAACCAGTTATTAGGTTTAGGGGGCAATCACTTTTTCACACAGGGCCATGATGGTTTGGATTTTTTTTCACCTTTAATAATAAACACCTTCATTTACAAATTGCATTTTGTGTTTACTTGTGTTGTCGTTGACTATTGTTTAAATTGGTTTGATGTTCCGAAACACTTAAGTGTGACAAACATGCAAAGGAACAGGAAATGAGGAAGGGGGCAAACACTTTTTCACACCACTGTAGATCTTCCCATTCAAGTTGTTTTAAAGCAAAGCGAAAGTGAAAGTGAGGACAACATAAGATGAATCACACATATGTTATTGAAATCAGCACCTTTGTAGCTGTCCACTTCCATCACACTGCTACAGGTGTTCAAAAATGTTGCCAGTCATTTATGAAGCAGCAGCATAGATTTATTGCTAGTGGGTGAGAGATAGCACTGTGGTCAGTCTGGTGTTTCTGTTGAGCTCCCTGCCCACCAACATGCACAGATAATGTAAACACTGTGGGAGGGAAGCGGCTACAAAACACACCACCTGACATTCTGCCCATGTGTATGTCGGTCTGTTGGACGTGCATGCAGGAAAACCAGCAGCTGACCGACTCCCGATCGGCGTTCTCAGCCAATGGCAGAGAGCGCTGATTGGAGTGTTCTGGTGGGGGGGGGGGGGGCTGTATCCCTGTCAGAACACAACAGCTCAGCGGGGGAGATCACTGGGCTAACCTTGCATGGGTAGTACAGCGGCTCTCGACTGAAACTGTAGTGTGTACCAGGCTGAGTGATCGTATGCACACCTCTCCTGCAGGTTATTGTTTATTTTTGAAGAGTCCAAAAGAAACAGAGTAATCCACAGGCAAAGATATTTATTATATATAAAAAATGGTAACACTACTTTTAAACTAAGCTGTATGGTATCATTGTTAAAGGAAAACTCCACTTTGATGGAAAAGAATTGACACAGAATATATAACTAAACACAAGATATTTTTTCATTTAATGTTATTAAATAATACTTTTCTTTATAACCTGCAGGCAGCTGCCATTTTTTTTTTCTTTCCCCTACAGCTCTATTTTGTTAAAACAATGGAGTTTATAGTAGCAGAACATCCCACTTGGCTTTCCCACTACCTGTAGTTTGGAAAAAGTTATAGGAGTGGACTGTCACATCTGCAAAGCAAAATCAGGTAAGAGTCTGCCAAAGTACCTTTTGCTTTTGACTGTGCTTATTGGAGAGGTTTCCGATCACATCCTGTCCTTGCCTAGATGACAGTTGAAATATGACAGAGGCTCTAATCTATTCCCACTCTGCCCAAAATTAAATACATTTTGATTGGCTTATAAAAAGTAAACTGACAACATGCCAATTTGTGTCCTAGTGATGAAAATGGAGATCACTGCACTTTAATTACTCTTCACAACACAATCTTGACGTAATCAGATGAAATTTAAGCTGTGGGTGCCTCGTTCATTACACCCCGACTCGACAAAAGTTAAATTGTTAAAACGGGTGGAAGATTGTCTGTCAAACAGAGACTGCATCCAATCAAATTCAGTCACTGTCTAGGTATTCTACGTAAGCCCTAGTTGTCTGGCTGTCAAAATATAATAGACAGCAGGGGGGTATTAATCTATTAATGCTGTTTAATGTAAATGGACATACCTGCTAGATTTCTTTCCTTCAGCCTACAAGTTGAACAAAATAAATCTATTCATAAATGGTCAGCTATAGTATCAGGCAAGAGCAGGCCAGCATTGTCAACGCACCGGCATCTAGAATGTTTACAGTATAAGCCTGCCCTGTAGGTAGAGCCCTGCGATGACCTTATAGGGCAAAAAAGCAAATCTTGCTGCAAAAAAAAAACTGTGCCTCTGCAGGGGTAAATGAAGCTATATTTGCTTTGTGCCCAGAGTTCAGCTTTATGTTTTCTAAAACCCTTCACTTTCAATGTATTTATTGTCTTTTGTAAGAATAAAGCACACAATTTTATAACAGTAGTTATACATCAAAAGTACAGGACAAGAGAGGGAAAGACCTCTCCCGGGTACATGGTTTTTCTTCTCAGGACTTTCCCATGATCCACCATCTGAAATAATTAAAATGAGAGAATGTTCAGAAAACAAAAGGTAGTGTTCACATGTTTTAGGGGAGGCAGGAGTAGTTGTTGGGATACACACACAAATAATTGCAAGCTCAAAAAATGGTGTCGTCCACTGGGTGGGGCAGCCATAAAGAAATAGGTTTTCTGGGGTTCTAGGCGGTATCCCAAAACATCTCTAACATTTACAACCACTACAGTTTGGAAAGAAGTAACACAATAGATAAACTAGCATTCTATCAGAAGAAACATTCTATCAGAAGAAGGCAATTATAGTTTAGCTCCCATGATTCAATGAGTGTTTTCTGTGCACTGCGTAAGGCTGAGCTGAGCTGTCAGCATGTGAGGGCTGGGCATTGGCATATAGTTTGTGATAGTGTGAGGACTGGAGCTTGGTTAACATATTAAAGAAATGCAAGTCAAAGTGATCATTGATTAAATATTTCTGTAGACTTTGTTTAAATTAGATCTTTTTTAGTAAGGAATAAGGGGATATCGGCTCTGATCAGTTTGTCCCAGGGAAGTAGGTGTACGCCATAGTGAACCTGTAATTGGTAGAGCGTACATTGTGCCGCAGTTACATTACTGGTGATTTGTAGTTGATTCCCCAAGAGACTCTGCTGTGCTCATACCAATCTTCAGACTCTCTGCTCTCTCCCCGTCTGTGTTTCCAACAATCTTCACAGCTGGACGAGAGGTGGCTGACCTTATTCTGTTCTGTAATGTGTCACAATTTTCCTTGCCATAATTTTGGGGGAATTGAGAAGCAGAGGGAAGATATACATGCTTTGAAACATCAGGTGGCTTTTTACTCTTGGTTTCAACATCTATGCCCCAGAGCCAGTACCCTATAGATCAGAACTGATTCCACATCTTAAACAGGCACCTTCACTGCTATGTAGTGCAATAATGTGCATTTCTTTTATTCCTTTAACCAGAATTTGCACCCTTAATGACCAGGCCATTTTTTGCAATACGGCACTGCAGCGCTTTAACAAATACAGCTTTCTTTTGGTGGTATTTGATCACCTCTGCGTTTTTTATTTTTATAAACAAAAAAAGGCCGACAATTTTGAAAAAAAAAATTTTTTTACATTCTGCTATAAAACATATCCCAATTTTTTTTTTATAAAAGAACACATTTATTTATCAGTTTAGGCCGATATATATTCTTCTACATATTTTTGGTACAAAAAAAATCGTAATAGGCGTATATTGATTGGTTTGCGCGAAAGTTATCGCATCTACAAACTACGGGATAGGGACTTTTTTTTTTTTTATTGTTTTTACTGGTAATGGCGGCGATCTGCGATTTTTAAGCGAGACTGCGACATTGTGGCAGACAAATTTGACCCCAAATTACACTTTTTGGGGACCAGTGACCTTATTACATTGACCGCTGACGGGACATCAAGTCTGCGGGACCCATGGACACGCGCCCGCTATCCTCCTTGCACGGACCGATGTACAGGTACGTCGGTTCGCGCAGGAGAGCCGACCTGCCGCAGTAAATGTACGTGAGCAGGTCGGCAAGTGGTTAAAGATAAGTAAGTAGTAGTAGTAGTAAGTAGGCAGGGCCGCCATCAGGGGGGTACAGCCCATACATTTGTAAGATGTCAGTTTTGCCATGTTTATATGCCGCGTTTGCATTTAGAAGCGATTTTTTCTTTTTTTACAAATAGTTAACAGTAGTCAATAGTCTGAACGCATTTTTTTGCTTTCCAAAAAATGTTTCTAAACTCAACTGCCTAGAAACGACTATAAACGACTCTGTGTACATGTACTGATAAGATAACAGAGGAATGTTCAGGGGCAGCTAAAAAAAATGCCCAACTGCTCCTAAACGTCCGTTTTCCGGCAGCAGTGTACATGAAGCCTAAGGGACCTGAGCGTCTGGACGGGCCGGAGACTGGCCGGGATGTCGGAAGGCAGGGGTGGGTGCAGAGGAGCTCTGTGAATGTTTCTGTGTGTGTTTGAGTCGGCAGCTGCTGCTCTGTGTCATTGAGCTCACATCGAACTCTTTGCTGCCACCTCTGCCCATTTCCTGCATGTGCACCCCCTCGTGTGAGCTGCCTGTACCCAGTGTAATGTATCCTGGACTGCAGCTCCTATCTGTGTCTCAGCCACATGTGGAAACAAGAGCTGGGACTAGGAGGACCACCTTACAAGTAAGGGCTGTTGTACAAGTGAGGGGGGGTGGCTGTGTGTGTGTACATGTCTGTGTGTGTACATGCCTGTGTTTGGGTGTGTGTGTGTGTGTGTGTGTGTGTGTGTGTGTGTGTACATGCCTGTGTGTTTCATATATATATACACATGTGAGGGTTGAGAGTGTATAGGTGTGAGGGGGGCTGAGAGTGTATAGGTGTGAGGGGGGCTCATAGCATACAAGTGGGAGGGGGGCTGAGAGCGTGCAGGTGTGAGGGGGGCTGAAGCACTGAAGGACTTGGTGGGATGGCTAGTGTGCGTATTCGGTGGGACAGCCAGAGGACGGGCCCTGGGGAATGTTGGTGGTCAGGCTCGGGGGGACCCAGGCCTAAAGCTGTGTAAGGGGCCCCACAATTTCTGATGGCTGCCCTGTAAATAGGGCAAGATAAGAACTGGGAGGTCAACATAAGATAACATGGGAAGTGTGCACAAACCACAAGAGAGCTCTGATTTTCTGAGACGATCAGTAGGTATATTTTTGCACTTATTAAACAGATATAAATTAACACTTTCAATGATTTATTTAACGGACCATAAGGGAGCAAAAAGGAGAAGTTCATAGTGACCTTATTTAAAAGGAAATAGAAAAAGTTATTTATTTTAGTCCCTAGCATAACAAATTAAGTAAAGTATATACAAATGTATATGTGTCTTTCACCCATTAAAAATTATGTTTTTTTTCTATTAAAGCTTATAATGGATATCTTTTAGTGTCTGCTTTTAGGAAGGACTTTTCCTTTTGGAAGTATAGAATGACTGATCTATGCACTTTAAAGCAGTGTTTCACAACCAGGATGCTGCAGTACCCGGGGATGATGCCTTGGTTCTCCCAGACTGCTGCAAGCCCGGGACCCAACTTGCCCTGGATCTGTGGCATTAGTTGCCATGGTGTGGACAGGTTGACCGCCAGCACCATACCAAACAATGATGCTCTAGGGCCAGGGCCAGGATGCACAACATCATTAGTTACTATGGTGGTGGTGACCAGATTGCCTGCATCATGACAACGCATAACTCTGATCCAAGGCAGGTGGCATGAAGGCTGCTCATGAAAAGTTGAAAACCACCTCCACTCCTCCACACTGCTGGAGCTAAAAGGTAGGGCTCTGATGGGAAGAGGGGGGAATGTGTGATTATGGGGCTCTGTGATGGGGGAACATTGTGATTTGGGGGGTTATGTGATGGAGGGTCTGTGTGATTGGGGGGGAGGGGGGCTCTGTGCTGGGGGATCTGTGTGACTGGGGGCTATATGATGGGGCAACTGTGTAATTGGGGGTCTCTGCAATGGGGGGCTCTGATATTATGGAGGACCCATGTATATGGGGCCTTTGATATACAGGGGTGACTCTGATGTAATGGGGGCTCTGAATTATAGGGGCGCCTCTGATGTACTATAGGGGTGACACTGATGTGATAGGGGGACCCCTGATGGGATTGGGGGGGGGGGGGGCTATTTCCATTGATAGCATTTACATTTTTTACATTTTAGACTGGGGTGCCTTGAAATTTTGCATATTTTTAGAGGGTGCAGCAACTAAAACAAAAGTTGATGAATGCTGCTTTAAAGAATGAAAATACAGGAGCCTTTGGTGGCTTTTGTTTTAAAGGGTAAAGAACTATCTGGGCCTGGCATTACTACCTTATATAAAGGGTAGTAGCAGCTCGATTGGGTAATACATTTAAAATGCCTTAAAGTGGACGTAAACCCTTCCAAAGCACTTTGGCCTACAGGTAAGCCTTTTTTTTTAAGAGGCTTTACTTCCTCTTTAATGTAATAGCCTTTCAACCTACAAGGATGTTTTTGGATTGTGAGATGAAATAAACACAGAGATACCTGACGTTTCAGGAATTTATTGTCCCTGAACTGAACTCAGAATTTCTAGTGCTGAAAGGGAAGAATACTAAACTATTATGCCGCGTACACACAATCGGACTTTGACAGACTAGGTCCGGCGGACCGGAATCCGTCTGACAATTCGATCGTGTGTGGGCTCCAGCGGACTTTTCTTTCCCAAAAGTCAGACGGACCTAGAAATAAAACATGTTTCAAATCTTTCCGACGGACTCGAGTCCGGTCCAAAAATCCGGTCGTCTGTGTGCTAGTCTGACGGACTAAAACCGACGCTAGGGCAGCTATTGGCTACTGGATACGAACTTCCTTATTCTAGTCTGGTCGTACGTCATCACGTTCAAATCCGTCAGACTTTTGGAGTGATCGTGTGTGGGCAAGTGCATTTGTTTGAAAGTCTGGCGGACCTCCACTGCAACGTCTGTCGGATTGTCCGCCGGACCAAGTCTGCCGGAAAGTCCACTCGTGTATGCACCATTAGCTGTTGCTCTAAATTGAGTCTTTGTTTCATGTTACATAAGGGAGGAAAAAAAACATGTAGAAAATGCCCAGTTATATTATTATGTACAAGCTGAGCTGCCAAAAAAGAAACACAAACAACTTTGCACAAAGCCTCTTCTACTAATTACTGAGAAAGCAATCTTATTTATTTTACCCCGGGAAGAGAAGTCTGACCCGCAGTCTTGTTCTCACGCTCGTGCCACAGAGAGGCAATTTTGCTGCCAAATCATTTTGTCTTTTGCCTTTCTCCCGAAATGGTTTTGATTGGCTGGAAGGATATAACTGTATCTGAATTAATAAGGCAAAGCAGCACACGCCATTATCTGTCTCCAAGGGACTGGATAGATGATTTTATTTTGCTTGACTTGCAAATATCCTCCGTTTTAACTCCACAGCAGCCAGCCCGGCGACAGTAAAACAAAGACGGCAGTGAGAAGGAAGCCGTGTGCTGCCTTTCATTATTACAAGTTATGCATGGTTTCAAAATATAGAATTTTCTCATTCCTATTTACACATAACTATTCCATCAGTCCCTTACCCTAAAGGCATTTCAATTATCCTTTGTGGAAATCATTACTGACATGACTAATCTTAACAATTTCTAGCATCATATTGTTATACCAATATTTTATATGTACATTTCTACCCACTAAAGGTTGTGTTGATCAGACAGTACAGTCAGCAGCATGTTTACTTAACTAGAGGGAGGAGCTGAGCCCATGATGTCACGCCATTAGCGGTAGTGAGCCATCACGATACATACTATACTACCTAAAGTATTGGGGCATCTGCCTTTAGACGCGCATGCATTTTAATGGCATACCAGTCTTAGTCCGTAGGGTTCTATACTGAGTTGGTCCACACTTTGCAGCTATAACAGCTTCAACTCTTCTGGGAAGGCTGTCCACAAGGTTTAGGAGTGTGTCTATGGGAATATTTGATCATTCTTCAAGAAACGCATTTGTGAGGTCAGGCACTGATGTGGACGAGAAGGCCTGGCTCGCAGGCTCTGCTCTAATTCATCTCAAAGGTGTTCTATCGGGTTGAGGTCAGGACTCTGTGGAGGCCAGTCATGTTTCTCCAGGCTGAACTCACTCATCCATGTCTTTATGGACCTTGTTTTGTGCACTGGTCCAAATCATTTAGGGAACTCTTAAGGCGTCAGCATACCAAGACATTTTGGACAATTTCATGCTCCCAACTTTGTGGGAACCGTTTGGGGATGGCCCCTTTCTGTTCCAATATGACTGCACACCAGTGCATAAACAAGGTCTATAAAGACCATTCCCATATACACACTCCTAAACCTTGTGGACAGCCTTCCCAGAAGAGTTGAAGCTGATATAGCTGCAAAGGGTGGACCAACTCAATATTGAACCCTACGGGCTACGACTGGGATGCCATTAAAGTTCATGTGCGTGTAAAGGCAGGCGTCACAAGACTTTTGGTAGTATAATGTATGTACAACTTAATTATTGTTCATTTCATTTGAATTTTATTAAGTTTTAGGTGTTGCACTACACTGTTTTCTGATCTGATTGATTTTCAAGTGTTGTGAAATCACTGCACAGTGTTTGGCAGAGCAACACATATACACAATATTAATATCATATGGTTTATATTTAATTGGTAATTTTGTCAGAGTGGCATGTTTATTGCGCTGATTGAGATTATTATATTATATGTTTGCTTGACTGCTGTGAAAATGTTAAATACATGCTAACCCACCAACAGTATGTACTGCATTCACAGCTGTATTTAACCCAAGGTGGAAAGCCCCTGTGTATGCTTAGTGTCCCTTCAACTGCTTCCAAGGAAATCTTGATAGACAGAGACTTCAATAGACTGCAAAGGGATAGCAAAGCCATCATTGTTCTGTGTACTATATAGGAAACATAATGTATTTGTAGGGAGCAATAATGGTAAACCAGGCCTGCATATGGTATTTGATGAAAAACTATAAACAGGTAATTTCTTAAATATTAACACACATTGACAGTATTATTTGCATGAAAACTTTTACATCTTCACATCCAAAAGTAAAAATGATTCTCACTATACACTGACCGGCCATTTTATAAGGTACACCTGTTCAATTTCTTGGTAACACAAATTGCTAATCAGCCAATCACATGGCAACAACTCAATGCATTTAGCCATCTAGATGTGGTGAAGACGACTTGCTGAATTTCAAACCGAGCATCAGAATGGGGAATAAAGGGAATTTAAGTGACTTTGAATGTGGCATGGTTGTTAGTGCCAAAGGGGCTGGTCTGATTATTTCAAAAACTGCTAATCTACTGGGATTTTGACACACAACCATCTCTAGGGTTTACACAGAATGGTTCGAAAAAGAGAAAATATCCAGTGAGCGGTGGTTGTGTGGACAAAAATGCCTTGTTGATGTCAGAGGTCAAAGAAGAATGAGTAGACTGGTTCCAGATGATAGAAAGGCATCAGTAACCACGCGTTACAACCACGGTATGCAGAATAACGTCTCTGAACGCACAGCACATCGAACTTTGAAGCAGATGGGCTACAACAGCAGAAGACAACACCGGGTGCCACTCCTGTCAGCTAAGAATAGGAAACTAAGGCTACAATTAGCACAGGCTCACCAAAATTGGACAATAGAAGACTGGAAAAACCATTGCTTGGTCTGATGAGTCTCAATTTCAGCTGCGGAATTCAGATGGTAGGGTCATAATTTGGTGTAAACAACGTGAAAGCATGGATCCATCCTGCCTTGTATCAACGGTTCAGGCTGGAGATGTAATGGTGTGGGGGATATTTTCTTGGCACACTTTGGGCCCTTTAGTACCAATTGAGCATCATTTAAACACAACAGGCTACCTGAGTATTGTTGGTGACCATGTCCATCCCTTTTTTTCAGGGTCGGCAACCCGCCACCACCGCTGATTGTCCATCCCACCAGTGCCCGTGATTGATTCACATGCACCTGGCCCGCAGACATTTTTACCGATGTCCTCTTCATTGGACATTGGCGAGCGGGCGTTATCACAGGGCTGGATGGGGGCGGGAACTGCCAAAGTTAACTTTTTCGTTAAACAGTAGGTGATTGGTGATCCTAGCAGTTTCCGCCCCCATCCAGCCCTGTGATATCGATCTCTGCTTCTCTGCTTGCTGTACACCTGTGTAAGGTAGGATAGTTCTACCTACACAGTGTGTGTTTGTGGGGTGGGGGACAGGGAACAGAAAACACCACAGTGGGGGGGGGGTGCAGGGGACAGAGGAAGCTACAGTGGGGGGGGAGGGGCAGGGGACAGAAGACCCTACAGTGGGGGGGGTGCAGGGGACAGAGGGCACTGCTATAAGGTTACAGAGGATACTGCAATAGGTGGGACCCTATTAAGGACCCCTTCTCACCTGGGAACAGGGACCCTATCACCCCTGGGGACAGGGACCCCTTCTCCCTTGGGGACAGGGACCCCATCACCCCTGGGGACAGGGAACCCCATCTCCCCTAAGGGCAGGAACCCCATTTTACCTAGGGACAGGAACCCTATCTCCAGACCATACTGGCTAGCAGGGCTGGCGTCAGCCACCCTTGGGTGCCAGGATGGGGGAGGGGGGCAGTAAAATCCAAATCCCCAGCTACATACTCCCTTAGGGCGAACTGGCTTTGTATTAGTGAAGCACCTTAAAGTGAGATAAACCTGTACTGTTATTATTACTGTGTTATAATTTTTATTATCTTAATTTATTAGCAGGTGAATGTGGCCCTCCATGCATTCACATACATTGAATGCGGCCCTTAAGCGGAAAAGGTTGTTGGCCCCTGCTTTATGACTACAGTGTACCTATCTTCTGATGGCTACTTCCAGCAGGATAATGCACCATGTCACAAAGCTCAAATCATCTCACCACTGGTTTCTTGAACATGACAGTGAGGTCACTGTACTCCAATGGCCTCCACAGTCACTAGATCTCAATCCGATAGAGCACCTTTGGGATGTGATGGAATGGGAGATTCAAATCATAGATGTGCAGCTGACAAATCTGCAGTAACTGCATAATGCTATCATGTCAATATGGACCAAAATCTTTATGTTTCCAACACCTTTTTGAATCTATGCCACAAAGAATGATGGCAGTTCTGAAGGCAAAAGTGGGTCCAACCCGGTACTAGCCAGGTGTACCTAATAAAGTGGCCGGTGAGTGTATATTTACTGTGAACAATTACATTTTTCTGTTTTAATAGTCTCAGGTCTGCTTAGTTTGCACAATACTTTTAATCCATCAAACATATAGGCTCACATTTCCACAATTCCTTTCTAGTGGAGAAACAGGAATATAAAGATCTGCAAAAATCACCAAACACAACCAGTTGTATAAGTGTTACCACCCTCTTTTGGAATACAAAAGCCACTAATATGCAGCATGGTACCTGAGACCCTCATGGACTATGGGTCTTACTTATCAGAATGAAACTGAATCTGGAAGGTCAATGACACCCAATCATAAGCATTTGCTTTCAATTTTTATCATACATTTTACGTTTTACAGCAAATCGGGCAGCGAATCCCCCAATTCTGGCAACAAGGGTAGTCGCTCAACTGCATCCTCTAAATTTAATTGATTAAGAACATCTCATAAATCAACCACCTATGATCAGTTCTCACACAAATATGGTAGAATGAATAATCAGATAAAACAGCCATCCACCTCAACAACTTCACCTGTCTCCAAAACAGGCACAAAGGCTCCTATGGATCAGAACTCATCGGACCTACGAATAGGTAGAAAACAGAAGCCAGGGCCCTCAGAGCGACAACAATCTAATGCAAGTGGAGGGGAACATCACAGAACAGAAGGTGGTACCACTCCACTTGAAACAAAGAAAAAGATATCCACTTCAGAGTCCCGGACAACACAAGGAAGTGGACGACTGTTGGGCACGACCTCACAAACGAGTTCCCTGATGTTTTCAAATTCATCTGAACATTGCTGGTTTGGGGACGATGAAGATCAAAAAGGCCTGGAAGCCCTATATAGCCTCCTCCTGGAGTCAGGGGATTACCCTGGAGACTTTGCTGTGGTGGATTAAGATTACATCAGGGTGGGGGATATCACCATCACACACACTACATTTAAACCACAATCGATCTTCTATCTCTACCAAGCTAAGCCTTTTGGTCCATATTTTAGCACTCCATACTTCTACCGCCTGCCAAAAGTTCACAAATGTATGACTTTGCCCCCAGGACGACCCATAGGGGCCTCTTTGAACAGCTTGATGAGGGGCCTCTCAGACTACATTGACTATTTTTGCAGCCATTGGTCCAGTCTCTGCTGGCGTATATCAAAGACCCGGGCCACATACTTAGTACACTTGCCCAGTATAAATGGGAGCCTGATTAATGTTGGGTTTCTTTAGACGTAACATCTCTCTACATCTCTATTCTGCACGAGATGGGCTTCAGAGCCCAACAGTATTTTTTAGTTAAGGACCACAACTTCAACAGTAGACAAGCCTATGTCATTCTTGAGGCCACTCACTTTGCCCTTCAGCATAACTATTTTCAATTCCTTGGAGACTTTTTTCTTCAAAAGGTCGGCACTGACATAGGCGCACATTTTGGCCCTAGTTATGCAAATCTATTCATGGGGTATTGGGAAGACCTTTACATCAGGTCAAACAACCCCTATAGAGAGCATATAGTCATGTATACATTGACGATATCATTTTCAT
Organism: Lithobates sylvaticus; assembly: GCA_028564925.1. Taxonomy (NCBI): domain Eukaryota; kingdom Metazoa; phylum Chordata; class Amphibia; order Anura; family Ranidae; genus Lithobates; species Lithobates sylvaticus. The sequence goes on from CM053033.1 coordinate 78,741,838, forward strand.
CTGGAAAGGGGATGAAAAGCCATTACAGAGGTTCATTGATTACTGCAATACCAACCCATTTGGCATATGATTCACATCAGTGAATAAGGAAGTACTTACATTCTTGGATGTAGACTTTTTTTTACAGGGCCTCCAGCCATATCTGTTCTAAGATCCATTTTAAACCAACAGCTGGCAATTCATATCTGCATCAGAAGAGCTGCCACCATCCAGTCTGGAAATGTAACATTCCAGTCAGTCAATTCTGCAGATTGTAAGAAAATTTTACCCTAAGAGAAGATTACATATCCCAGGGTCATGTTCTTCAAAAAAGATTTCTACGGCCAGGAATCAATCGAAGCAGCGTCTGACAAATATCTAGCATATTATGATCATAACTCCTCAACTTCCATCATTACCACTTTGTCACGTACCTTGTATCAAAGCCTAATGGTAGAAGGAGACCTCTCTTACAGCCCTGGCTCGGGGACCACTGGGGTTGCAACAGTGGTCGCGAGAGCGCAGTGCGATAGGAGTGCCTGTAAGATTCATAGTAGCACCTGTAATATTCGTAGTAGCTGGCACAGATGAGTAGAGATGATCCACCGGAAAGGCTGGACTGTAGTAGCAGCTGGAGGTGGTAGTTACAGGTGTGGGTCAGTGACCTCAGGCGCTGACAGGTACAAGATCAGGAGCAGGCTGAAGCAGAGTGAGACAAGCCGGGTCAGCACGGGTAACAGGTATGTAATACAGCAGGCAGAGAGTAGTCAGCAGGCAGAGGTTGTCAACGGGAGATCTACAGGTACAGCAGGATCAAGGTAAGCCGGGTCAGGATAGAAGGCAGCAGTAGTCAAACAGAGCTGGGTCAGTATAATCACAGGCAGGTACAGGATCAGGGCTCAGGTAAAGCTGCAGATCAGGCAGCACTGCACTAGAGCAGCTGCTGTCCTTTTAAAGTGTCATTGGCGCCAAGTCGAGTTAGCGCACGCGTGCCTGCCAAGTGTTCCCACGCATGAGCACACGTACAAGCCGCTGCCTGGCCCGGTGGGCACTCACAGGAGCACGTGTTCACGAATGCCCGCACATCTGCCTTGCTGCAATGTATCCCTGACATTGCCCCCTCACAAGGGGCAGCCTCCGGATGCCCAGCTGGCCCTTCTTTTTAGGATGAGCAAGAAAAAAGGCACAAACTAACCTCCTCGGATATTGCATACTGGTTCCCAGAAATTATTTTCCAGGTCGTACCCCTTCCACTTAATCAGAAATTGTATCTGATTTTGCACTCTCCTGCCATCTAGAATGGCCTCTACTTTCTATTCCTCGTTTCCATCAATCAAAACAGGTTCCGGTGGTCTAGGCCCTCTGTCAGGGAAAGGATCAGGTACTGCAGGTTTTAGTAGTGAAACATGGAACACAGGATGGATTTTAAATGAGTCAGGTAAGGAAAGTTCATACGATACCTCATTAAACTTTTTCTTGTCCGGGAATTGTCCAATAAATTTGGGTGCCAACTTCTTTGAAAGACATTTTAACTTAAGATTTGTTGTAGAGAGCCATATCTGATCACCCCGCTGTAGCTCCCCTCTTCTTTTCTTATCAAAGGCCTTCTTGTTGTCAGTCTGTGCCTTGGCCACTGCCTCCTGCAAGATCTTATTATTGCGGTTGAGAAAATTCATGTTATTCTGGACTGCTGGAACTGTAGAATTGGCAAAGAAAGGGGATTGCCCTGTAGCTCAGTGATTGGCATTGTTGTAGGCAAATTCTGCTAACAGGGGTAATGATACCCAATGATCCTGAGCAAAAGATGTGAAACAACGGATGTACTGTTCAAGGGTTTGATTGGTCCTCTACGTTTGCCCGTTAGTTTTGGGAATGGTAAGCTGAGGACAAAGCCAACTCAATCTTCAACACTTCACATAAAGCCCTCCAGAAACATGAAGTGAATTGTACACCACGATCAGATGTGATGTTTGCAGGGACCCTATGCAGCCTAATAATCTCTTTAATAAATACTCAGCAGTCTCCATAGCAGATGGGGTGCTCTTTAAAGGCAATAAATGGGCCATCTTGGTTAACCGATCTACTACTACGAAGATTGCCGTGCATCCCTCGGCAGGTGGAAGTTCTACTATAAAATCCATGGAGATCATCCTCCATGGTTTATCAGGAACGGCCGTGTAAAGGCTTCAGCAGACCCCAGGACCTACTTCTTGCTGTCTTGCTCTGCAAACAGAGCATGAGTTCGCATACTTCTTGCAAAATACTTCCAAATCAGGCCACCAGGATGTACGCCGTACCAGCCCAAGAGTCTTATGGATGGCAAAATCGCCTGCCAGCAGATGATCATGAAGAATCTTCAAGACCCCTACTCGTACACTTTCTGGGACAAAAATTTGGATCCCTTTTCAAAGCAAGCCGTCTCTAGGTGTCAAGGTAATTCCAGGGGGGCTAAGAATTTTCTTGTAAGCCTGTTTGATTTGTGAACGAAAATCCGTTTGTAATAGTAGGAAGTTCCCTGTGGGCAGGATGGTATCTGGAGTTGACAAGTCCTTGGGGTCATCGTACATACGGGACAGTGCGTCCGGTTTTATGTTTTTTGATCGAGGTCAGTATGTAATGTGAAAAGAAAATCGAGAGGAAAAACAGGGCCCATCGAGCTTGTCGCGGCTTCAGCCGTTTAGCAGATCTTAAATACTCCAGATTTTTATGGTCAATATATATTTATGGTCTAGAGCCCTACGGACGACATGAGTAAAGATGACATATAGGAACAACACAAAACTTCAGGCCGGTACCCGGCCTTCCAATTTATGGTCTAGAGCCCTACGGACGACATGAGTAAAGATGACATATAGGAACAACACAAAACTCACCAACATGAAATAGACCTGAAAGTGTGCCTTGGTCTACCGTATGGTACACCAAAATAAGGGGGCAAAAACCTTGAGGTAGGGGATAATTATTTATTAAAGGTAAATGTCACTGAGTAAGACGAGCAAAGGCCTGAGCCATCTCTAACTGTGGGTTAGGAATGTAGCGAGAGAAGCAGGCCGATTTCCACCGACCCAGTTCCTTGATCACATGGTCCGGAACCCCCTGTCTTGAGGCCGTCGTGGCCGCCCCAATCCGGAATGAATGCCCGGAGTACTGGCTGGGGTCCAAGTGAAGATTGCCGAGAAGGACCCGGACATGTTCCACGAACTGCGACGAGTTGAGGGGTTATACCGGAAAGGGTAGAAGCGGACTGGACCCTGGGCGGTCGGATAGCAGTGCCGTCAAGCGGTTTAACACGGCAACTGGGCACCAGTTGTTGTGAGTCCTGTACAGGTGAACATCTACTCCGGAACCTCGCTGCTGAGTTTTGGATGTCGCCAAGTGAAGGACGTAGTGATCCTGGTGGCGGCAGAGACTACTTCTATGCAAGACTGGACCGGCTGGGTGGCTGCGAGTGAACTCGCTGGGCCGTAGAAACCCATAAAACGCCATGTGTATCGCAGCCTGCAGGATGGTGCTGAGGAGGAGACCGAAAGGGGACCTATCCAGGATGTCAGACATTCCCTTGAAGATCTCCCCCGTGATAGGCAGCCGCTTCGGGCTGACTGGCGGCTGGTGTTTCTGCACTCCACGTAGTAGAGCCCTCACTGCATGGCAGGAGAACACCGAAGGCCTCGCGGGGTCTTGAAGTGACAAGTAGTGCGGCACCCCGGCCACGTACTGGCGTATCGTGCTGTGTGACAGTGCTAGGTGAGAATGACAATAAGCGCTGAGTTAAACTTCCCTGGAATGAATGAGCAGTAAACATTGAACTGATGCTGTAGGGATAGCTGGACCAGTCTGCGGAGGAAGGACATGACGAGCCTGGATTTAGGCCTGCCCTTGCTGATGATCTTGGCTGTGGCTTGATTGTCTGTCGTGAAAGCCACAGTCTGTCCAGACCAATGGTGACCCCATAGGTGAGCGGCTGCTACGATGGGGAAGAGCTCAAAGAGGGCTGACGTGGTAGTGAAGCCTGGTGTGGCTAGTGCTTGAGGAGGCCAAGGGGCGGCGAACCACAAATGGCCAAAAATGGCGGCGCATCCTGTGGATGCCGCCGCATCGGTCACCACCTGAGGTGACTGCGTGGACACGACTGGGATGAACAGGGACACACCGTTCCAATTACTAAGAAAGTGTTCCCACATGGCCAGATCTGCCCTGGCTGCCCAAGGACTACTCTTAGACCCGAAGGTCAATTTGGTCGCGAAATAATATCGCTCCCTCCACTTGATGAGGGGACGAGCGAGTTGAGACTGGGAGCGACGGAAGAATGAGGCGCTGACAGATCATACACCAGACGTTTTTATTTGAAAATATTCCCTGTACAAGCCCGATAGGGCTAACCCTCCAGATGTTAAAGGGAGACTAAATAAAAACAAAAATAAACCGCGCTAAAAAAAGGGAAAAAAGTTAAAAAACCCCTAACTTAAAAGGCTGCTGCTAAAAGTGGGATACTCACACACAAAGTATATAAATAAATAAAGCTGCGCCAAAAGAAAATTAATAACACATAAAAAAGAAAAAAAGCACAAGTGACCAATATGCAATAAAAGGGAATTAAAATGCATACACAACGTAACTATAAAAGAATCCACAGAGTATAATGAATAAAGTCCGTTAAGAACCACATTAGTCCTGATTGTGAGTCTTCTTTGCTAGAAAGCCTGGTTGTATGTAGTGGGCAGACTTGTAGTTTGGTAGCATATAAAACACCGCTGTGATAGGCATGCAAAAAATCTGTGCGATCCCATCCACCTTTAAAATTTTGCGCTTACCAGATGGCTATGACCAAAAAGCACTGCATATGAAGCCTGCAACTTCCCAGGTGGGAGATGGCTGATAGGATCAATCAAATCTGGGACACCCACTCAGAAGGAAAAAGAACCTCCACAGACTCCGCTCCAATCAGGGACATCAAACTGGTCAGCTCAAATATACAAAAAAAGGGGGGCCGCCCATAGCGTGATACTGATAAGCAATAGTTTATTTAAAAGGATTAAAAACACTTACACAGATAGAATAAAACGAACACATTCAACACACCGCCGGCCGGCCAGTGTAAACCCGTCCCCCGTTCACGATCTCCGTGGTGGCGTCACTGCGTGCCTTCCCACGGGAAGGCACGCAGTGACGCCACCACGGAGATCGTGAACGGGGGACGGGTTTACACTGGCCGGCCGGCGGTGTGTTGAATGTGTTCGTTTTATTCTATCTGTGTAAGTGTTTTTAATCCTTTTAAATAAACTATTGCTTATCAGTATCACGCTATATGGGCGGCCCCCCTTTTTTTGTATATTTGAGCTGACCAGTTTGATGTCCCTGATTGGAGCGGAGTCTGTGGAGGTTCTTTTTCCTTCTGAGTGGGTGTCCCAGATTTGATTGATCCTATCAGCCATCTCCCACCTGGGAAGTTGCAGGCTTCATATGCAGTGCTTTTTGGTCATAGCCATCTGGTAAGCGCAAAATTTTAAAGGTGGATGGGATCGCACAGATTTTTTGCATGCCTATCACAGCGGTGTTTTATATGCTACCAAACTACAAGTCTGCCCACTACATACAACCAGGCTTTCTAGCAAAGAAGACTCACAATCAGGACTAATGTGGTTCTTAAAGGGAGACTGACTGAACGGGCCTATCATGAAGTCCCGATCCAACTCCGTCTGCAGAAGGACGTCAATCGCTGGCTCATCTGTTGCTGCTGAGCGTAGGTTCGGACATTCGTGGGTGGAGTGGGGCAGGGTGATGAGCCCGGTATGAAACCCATCGGTGAAACCCCGGATGAGGTAGCTGGCGAGTGACGGAGTGGGGTGTGAGGTCAAGTAAACACCGAGCCAAGGGCATTGACCCGGCTTAGTCATGGTTCTTCTGTTTGACCTCACATAGGATCCTGGGGTGCGCCCTCTGGCATAGGGTGCAAACGTGCAAGAGCCGGCACTGGCTGAAATTGCAGGAGCCGTAATTGAAATTGTTGCAAATGGCGGCTCCCCCAACCAACCGCACCGGACGTCCCAACTTGTCCACCTTTTGCCCTTGCGCCGGGGCCTGCTGAGCCTGGCTCGTGCTGGTAGAGGCCGTGCTAGCTATCGGATGGACAGAGGCTATGTTGGCACACCAGACCGTGGTGTGGGACGCTGACTGACAGACAGCACATAGCGGGGAGCGAAGACCCGCGAAGTGGCGGCAGAACAACTCCGTGTCCACTACGCTCCAATCCGTTGTCAAATGAAACTGTGAGAATCTGGCTGCGGCTTTGGCCGAGAAGGACCGATGATAGTCGTAGAACGCTGAGCCACCGTATTTGTGGCCCAGGTCTACGATCAAATGGAGGTAGAGGTCCAGTTCCTCCCGTCTGCCGGGGGAGGCTGAGCACAGCACGTCCCTAAACATGCCGAAAGCGAGCGTGAACTCGGGCACCGTGAGCTTTCTGTTGAGCCTCGGATCCTTCGCTTTCAAAACCACCGAGACGTCCCCCCAGGTGTAGGCCTTGTTCTCGGCCAAGTCATGGACCGAGATCAAGAGTGAGGCCAGGTTAACGTCTCTGCCCTCTAGAATGTCCTTCCTTACGCTGGGTGGCACCAGGTGGGAAGGGTGAACGGTAGTCGTGGCAAGCTCACTACCTGCGGCCGGTGCACTGATGGCTGGGACCACCGCAGGGTCCGGAACCGTGGCAGCCGGGCTGGTCTCTAGACGAGACACCCTGTCCTGGACCTCAACGATTGAGGAAGACAGGGAAGACACGAGGGTGTGTAGCTGAGCGACGGCGGCTGAAATCGATTCCAGAGACGCCTGCTGGCTGCTGCGGCCGGTGGTGGGAAGAGGAGCCTGAATAGCTCCGCCTTCCTGGCCGCGGACGAGAAGGGTATCCCTCTGCGTCTCAGCTCGGCGGACAGCCTGGGAATTGTCCATGTCCTAAGGGACTGGACACTGCCAGCCTCGGAGGCTGACGCCGGAGATAGCGGGGGTGGTGAGGTCATCGCTGCCGACTGATGACATGGCGGCTGCCAAGACCCGTTACTCAGTAGACTGGTCACGTGTCTGCAGGCTGGGCCTATAAAGAGGTGACAAGAAATGAGTTTGGACGTGTCACCTATGATATACGTACCTGCCATGAGAAAGCAGGAGCCCCCCGTGCCCCTGCGTTTTGTTTTTTTTTTTTATATTTTTTATTTTTATTTATTTATTTATTTATTTTACCTGCTGGAACCCTGATCAAGCTGGTGCAGGTGGACCTACTGAATCCGACTGACCTGAGAGAGTGTGAGAGAAAGTACCTATTTAAGAGCCTAAAACTGCTGCCGTCCAGAGCGACGGAACCCAACGTAGATGATAACAACAGGCGATAGTGACTTAAGTCGACTGCCGAGACCGCTGTGGGATCAAATGACAGATGACAACACGAATGGCTGACTTGACATGTTGCCTTAACTGAACGAACTTCCCGTGACAGGGCCCGGCCCGTTCGTACCGTATGGGGGTGACTGTGAGCCGGACTCTGGAGCACGTACAGAAATGAGGCAACCGTGAAACGAGGCTAACTGCCTGGGTATTGCTGAGGCCGAACTGTGACATCCAGCTGCCACCGGGTCCGACTCCAAGCTCCCCTTTTTTTTTTTTTTTTGTAGAAATGCGGCCGGCCTAGGGCACGCCGGCGCGAATTCGTACAGGCAGGTGACCAATTAACGCCGGGGCGTGGTAAGGTGACACAGAAATGATATAACATGACAAGGACAAGAATCAAAGTCTCTTTTTTTTTTTCGACTCCGCCCCTGGCGCATGTATTGAAATGAGGCCGGGCCTAGGGCACGCCGACACGAATTAGTGCGAGGTAGTGACTGCATTCATGCCGGGCGTGGTAAGGTGACAGAAATGCGATACCATGACAGGGGCAAGAATCAGGAATGTACGCAAACCAGTGATGCGATTCCGCCCTTGGCGCATGTATTGAAATGAGGCCGGGCCTAGGGCACGCCGACACGAATTAGTGCGAGGTAGTGACTGCATTCATGCCGGGCGTGGTAAGGTGACAGAAATGAGATACCATGACAGGGGCAAGAATCAGGAATGTACGCAAAACCAGTGATGCGATTCCGCCCTTGGCGCATGTATTGAAATGAGGCCGGGCCTAGGGCACGCCGACACGAATTAGTGCGGGGAAGTGACTGCATTCATGCCGGGCGTGGTAAGGTGACAGAAATGATATACCATGACAGGGGCAAGAATCAGGAATGTACGCAACCAGTGATGCGATTCCGCCCTTGGGGCATGTATTGAAATGAGGCCGGCCTGGGGCACGCCGACACGAATTAGTGCGGGGAAGTGACTGCATTCATGCCGGGCGTGGTAAGGTGACAGAAATGATATACCATGACAGGGGCAAGAATCAGGAATGTACGCAACCAGTGATGTGATTCCGCCCTTGGCGCATGTATCGAAATGAGGCCGGGTAGTCGTGCATCTGGATCGCCCCGATCGGAGCATGTATATATGCGACCGGACCAGGATCGAAGCGATGGCATGAACGCCCTGTTTAACTGATGCGAAATGATTTAGCATGACCGAATGGCCCGATATGTTAGCCATGTTTGAAATGATGAAATGATTGTCATGCTAACACGTGAAATGTTTCGACACGGTCGAAGTGATTCGTACAATTAGTATGCCAACAGTGCTTCGGAATGTGAATAGCGATTTGGCACGCTCGCTGGCGCCACCGATTCGAATAATGGCAGGACATGAACGATACGTGTGAGTGCGAACGGCACCCGTGCGTGAGTCGTGTTTGAACGATTCGAAGACTGCGTAGCACGACCGCGTAAGGGAACCCTTGAGTGCCGGATGCGGCCTCGGTCGGAGTGTTTTGTGGCGGGCGGCCCTGAATGTGCGTGCCGCTAGATGGCTCCCGATCGTGTACAACCAAAAACGTGCGAGTAAGTGTTTAGGTTTCGAGACAAGCAGCGCGTGGTTCGTGAGCTACGCAGACCACAGTTTAGTGACATGATAAGCAGTGCATGAGAACGTAAAACATGGGAGCCGAAGCCCTACCTGCGACAGCCGAACCAGACTCTTTGTACGAACTGCGACTCGGCGACACGAGTGCGACACGAAGGGACAACGCGACTTACGAACACGGGACGCGGGACTGCAACAAGAGGAGACGGACAGACGAAAACGGAGCTCACGAACCGGCACCAACAGCGCTTGTCTCGAACGAGTCGGTCCTAGATGTCTGACGTATCAGATATCACGCACAGGAAACCGACAAAGACCGGCGGCCTTTGGGCTGCTTAAATACCCTCCGGGCTCCTCCCATAACTTCAGGCGGTACCCGGCCTTCCAATTAGTATAGGATGGTTTGCGCCTTCCAACAAGTATCTACACTTCGCTAGTGCTGCTTTGATGGGCAATAGTTCACGATCTCCTACGTCATTATTTTTCCGTGAAAAGAAAGCCACAGGGTGCATTAAGGCCTTGACCCCGTGACACTGGGAAACAACTGCCCCTGCTGCCATTTTAGATGCATCCACCTCAAGAATGTAGGGTAAGGACGGGTCAGGAGGACTGAGAATTGGAGCTGAGGTGAAAACTTTCTTTAGTGCTTTGAAAACATCCTGTGCAGTTCCAGCAAAATCATAGGTTTTGTTTAGTCAGCTGCGTTAGGGGGTGATTACGGCAGAGAACCCTTTAATGAATCTCCTATAAAAGTTTGCAAAACCTCCAAAACGCTGTAAAGCCTTCTTGTCTGTGGGTACAGGCCACTACAGTATGGCAGACACCTTTTGAGGATCCATCTTGACTCCTGCTGTGGAATTTGCCAATCCCAAAAACTGGATGCTCTGCCGCTCAAATTCACACTTTTTGCATATAGTTTGTATTGACGAAGTTGGCCTAGCACAATACTGAAGTGCTCTCGGTGTTGATCAAGGAACCCTGAGAAGATTAAAATATCGTCCAAGTAGACGATTACGAAAATATCCAGTAAGTCTCGGAACACATCAATGATGAAGTGCTTAAAAGTGGCAGGAGCATTACAGAGCCCAAAAGGCATGACCAGGCACTCGAAATGCCTGAATCTGGTACGAAAGGCTGTCTTCCAGTCATCCACTTCTCGAATGCGGATCAGGTTATAAGCTCCCCTCAGATCTAGTTTAGTAAAGATGAGTGCAGACCTTAGTCTCTGGAATAACTAGGGCATCAGGGGCAAAAGGTAGCAGTTCTTCATCATGATTTTATTTAATTCCCGATAATCCACACATGGGCGGAGGGAATGGCCCTCTTAGTTACAAAGAATATCCCTGCTCCTGCTGGGGAGGTAGACGGGCGAATGAACCCCTTTTTGAGATTCTCAATGACATATTCCTTCAACGCCTCCTGTTCTCGTTTTAACAGCGGAAACACGTGTCCAAACAGGATCTCAGCTCCAGGCAGGAGGTCAATCGGACAGTCATATAGTCGGTGGGGCGGCAAGGTGTCTGCTCCCTGTTTACTGAAAACATTGAGGTACTGGTGATATGGTTCAGGTACAGACTGAAAAATATCTCAATCAGAGTCCATACATAGCAGTGTTGGCGGTACACCCAGATGTTCTGGTATGCAATGTCTCTGGCAATATGGTGATAGAAACTTGATTTCCCCGGACATCCAATTGATCTGGGGTTTATGGGCTTAGAGCATGGTAGGACCAGAATGACAGGGAACAAGGGGGATGTGATGGCACCAAGGCTCGGTAGTTCTTTATGCTGAGATGAAGAAGTAACAGGTAGTGGAGGTGTTTCTCGGGTCACTAAACCAGATCTCATACGTGAGCAATCGGCTAAAAAGACAGACAGTCAATGCGTCTTTGGTCGCAGGGGAATATGTTGCCAGGTGGCGAAGGCCAAGTCAATGAAACAACTGCATGCTCCGGAATCAATAATAGCGTTGACTGGGATTGTTCTTCCCGGAAGCTAGAATAAGAGGGGAAGAGCAAGGTGAGTTGCCTAAGCAGACAGTGTTGAGAGATTAGCAGGAGCAGACGATGAAAATTTACTAATCTTTGCAGGGCACCCACGTACATAATGGCCGGCTTCTCCACAATAAACGCATAGGTTGTTCTGCCAGCGGTGTAATCGCTCCTCCGGGGATAATGTTGGATGCATCAATCCCAGTTGCATGGGCTCAGGAGCGTCAGATGTAGGATTGGTAGGACCTGAACTGGCAGGGGTCGGGTTGAGAAAGGCAGGAACTGGAGCTCCTGGTGTCATCCATACAGGGCGGTACTGCTGGGTAGATCTTTCTGATTGATGCTCACAGATCCTCCGGTCAATCTGAATTGCCAGGTTGATAAGTCCTTCCAAAGTGTTGGGTGTTCCCACTCAAGCAAGTTCATCTTTCAAGTTCTCAGACAGACCTATGCGGAGCTGGTGTCGCAGGGTTGCATCATTCCACTAGGTGTCTGCGCTCCAGTGTCTGAAGTCCGCAACATAGTCCTCAGCCGCTCTGCGCCCTTGCTGGAGTGCGTGGAGAGCATTCTCTGCCTTGGAAGTCCTGTAAAGTTGGTTCATAGCATCAAAGAAGGACGACATGGCATGCGTTTGTATGTCGTTCTCCAGCAACCAGTGGGCCCAGGTCTGAGGCTCCCCTTGCAGCAATGAAATTACATACCCCACTGTGGTGGATTCCAGCGAGAAAGTCTGGGGTTGCAAAGCAAAATACAGTTGGCATGTGTTGCAGAAGGCCCGAAATTTGCTGCGCTCCCCAGAGAACCTCTCAGGAGTGGGAACTCTTGGCTCAGATGGAAGCATTACCACGGAAGGAGAGGGAACAGTCCGTGAAAGTGTAATGGAGGATGCTGGAGCTGTACTGGCAGGAACTACTAATGTCTAAACTTGTTGTCTACCCCTCTTCCAAAGACTGCACAGCTTGCGTGAGAGCTGGAAGATGCCGGTAAACTTCATCCATCTTTGAGGCTCCTTCTGTAGGCTCAGACATGGCGGTCTGATACTGTCACGTACCTTGTATCAGAGCCTAATGGTAGAAGGAGACCTCTCTTACAGCCCTGGCTCAGAGGACTACTGGTGTTTCAACAGTGGTCGCGAGAGCACGGTGAGGTAGGAGTGCCTGTAAGATCCGTAGTAGCTGGCACAGATGAGTAGAGATGATCCACCGGAAAGGCTGGACTCTTGTAGCAGCTGGAGGGGGTGGCACTGGCAGGTACAAGATCAGGTACAAGATCATGCTGGAGCAGAGTGAGACAAGCCGGGTCAGCACGGGTAACAGGTATGTAATACAGCAGGCAGAGAGTAGTCAGCAGGCAGGCAGAGGTTAGCAACGGGTGATCAACTCGTACAGGTATAGCAGGTTCAAAGTAAGCCGGGTCAGGATAGGAGAAGGCAGCAGTAGTCAAACAGAGCTGGGTCAGTATAATCACAGGCAGGTTCAGGTGAAGCTGCAGATCAGACAGCACTGCACTAGAGCAGCTGCTGTCCTTTTAAAGGGTCATTGGCGTGTTACCATGCATGCGCAACTGCCCGGCCCAGAGGGCACTCATAGGATGTGTGCGCATGTCCGAATTCCCGCGCATCTGCTACAGGGTATCCCTGCTACAACAAGCCGATCCTCAGGGCTCATCTTCAGTACTCAGTACAGTATCTATGAAAAAGATTTTTTCCAAACATTGGAACATCCTAAAAAGTGACCCTAAACTAAGTCCAATATTATCTGATCGCCCCAAAATTGTCTTTAGGAAGTCCAAGAATGTGAAGAACTACATTGCACCCAGTAAGTTGCCACTGGTGCAAACAGCTACAATTTGCAGTTTACCAACCAGCTACCCACTACACCACTTGGGCGGCACAGTGGTGTAGTGGGTAGCACTCTCGCCTAGCAGTAAAAAGGGTCGCTGGTTCTAATGCCACGTACACACGTGCAATAATTGGCCTCTGTCCAAAATTGTCCCTAGTATATGGATGTGAGTTGGGGACCTTGGATTGTGGGCTCCTTGAGCGGACTCCTGTAGTCCAGCGGACAATCCCGCCGGACTTTCCAGCTGGGTCCGCTGGACTTTCCGAGCGTGTGGACTTGCCCACACACGCACGGACTTCTCCGGCGGATAATCCGCCGGCCAAAAGTCCGCGGGACTTTTGAAAATGAACGGACTTGCCCACACACGGAGCAGTCCGTTCATTTCGAACGTAACTTCAGGTACGTAGCTAGCGTAGGCAGTGCCGGCGCGCTAGCTCCGTCACCTGGCATGGATTTAAAGGGACTCCCCACGCCGAAAAAACGGCGTGGGGGTCCCCCCCAAATCCATGTCAGACCCTCATCCGAGCACGCAGCCTGGCAGGCCAGGAAAGGGGTGGGGACGAACGAGCGCCCCCCCCTCCTGAGCCGTACCAGGCCGCGTGCCCTCAACATGGGGGGTGCCCTGGGGAAAGGGGGGCCGTGCGGCCCCCCCACCCCAAGGCACCTTGTCCCCATGTTGATGAGGACAAGGGCCTCTTCCCGACAACCCTGGCCGTTGGTTGTCGGGGTCTGCGGGCGGGGGCTTTTCGGAATCTGGGAGCCCCCTTTACTAAGGGGGCCCCCAGATACCGGCCCCCCACCCTATGTGAATGAGTATGGGGTACGATGTACCCCTACCCATTCACCTAAGGTGTAAAATGTAAAGTACAAAAACACACACACTTTTGAAAAAATATTTTATTGCACTGCTCCGGGGGTCTTCTTCCGTCTTGGGGGTCTTCACGCCGGACTCCTCCGCTCTCTTCTGCTCTTTTACCTAGCTCTTTCACGAGCGGAGAAGTCCGGCTACCTTCTTCGTCGTCGCCGCCGTCGTCTGGGGGGGGTCTCGATCCGCCTTCGGTGGTCTTCCGGGGTCTCTTCTGTTCTTGCGGCGGTCGTCGTCTTCTGCGCCGCCGGCGCCTTCTTCTTCTTCTTCTTCTTCTTCTTCCGATGTTGACCCGATGCTCTCTCTGCCCGGAATGGCAGAGGCGCGCTGCGCTGGGACTTATATAGGGACATGGGGACAGGGTCACATGCTCATGTCACATGGTGACCCCGCCCCCTGTGATGTCACAGTCCCGGAGGATGCTGGGACTGTGACATCACAAGGGGGCGGGGTCACCATGTGACATGAGCATGTGACTCTGTCCCCATGTCCCTATATAAGTCCCAGCGCAGCGCGCCTCTGCCATTCCGGGCAGAGAGAGCATCGGGTCAACATCGGAACAAGAAGAAGAACAAGAAGAAGGACAAGAAGAAGAAGAAGGCGCCGGCGGCGCGGAAGACGACGACCGCCGCAAGAACAGAAGAGACCCCCGGAAGACCCCGGAATACCCCCGAAGGCGGATCGAGACCCCCCAGACGACGGCGGCGACGACGAAGAAGGTAGCCGGACTTCCCCGCTCGGTAAAAGAGCTTGGTAAATGGCGGGGGAGTCCGGCGAGAAGACCCCCAAGACGGAAGAAGACCCCCGGAGCAGTGCAATAAAATATTTTTTCAAAAGTGTGTGTGTTTTTGTACTTTACATTTTACACCTTAGGTGAATGGGTAGGGGTACATCGTACCCCATACTCATTCACATAGGGTGGGGGGCCGGTATCTGGGGGCCCCCTTAGTAAAGGGGGCTCCCAGATTCCGATAAGCCCCCGCCCGCAGACCCCGACAACCAACGGCCAGGGTTGTCGGGAAGAGGCCCTTGTCCTCATCAACATGGGGACAAGGTGCTTTGGGGTGGGGGGGCCGCACGCACGGCCCCCCTTTCCCCAGGGCACCCCCCATGTTGAGGGCACGCGGCCTGGTACGGCTCAGGAGGGGGGGGCGCTCGTTCGTCCCCACCCCTTTCCTGGCCTGCCAGGCTGCGTGCTCGGATGAGGGTCTGACATGGATTTGGGGGGAACCCCCACGCCGTTTTTTTCGGCGTGGGGAGTCCCTTTAAATCCATGCCAGGTCACGGAGCTAGCGCGGCGGCAGTAACTGCCTACGCTAGCTACGTAACCTGAAGTCACGTGCTAAATGAACGGACTTGCCGATGAGCGGCAAGTCCGTTCATTTCAAAAGTCCCGCGGACTTGCCTACTAACGGCGGGATTGTCCGCCGGACTGCCAAGTCCAGCGGATAATTTTAAAACCAAACTTAAAACTTTGGCGCCAAAAAGTCCGCCGGACTTTGGCGCCAACAAAGTCCGCCGGCGCCTACACACGAGGGGATTATCCGCTGGACTTCAGTCCAGAGGATAATCCCGCGGGATTGTCCCTTCGTGTGTACGCGGCCTCAGTGTTCAGCCTATCACGGACGAGGAGGAGGCGGGGCATGACCGCCGATTAGACTGAATGTATCACAGCACTGGGAGATAAGGCTGCAGATGGGGACAGCGCCAGGAAGACTTGAGTAGCTGAGGGGGGCATTTTCAGCACAAAAAAATGTGCTGAAAAACTCGGCTTATACTCGAGTATATATGGTATGTAAAATTTCTCACATTAAAAGGCATGTTTAAATGCAAAAAATGAAATATCCTTACCTGTGCCTTCATCACTCATGGGCAGCAATCCTTTCGAGACCACAAGGGCTGTACTTACCACATCAAAGAGTTCTTCATTTGCTCTTCTTCCTCTGTGATAAATTGCATCCACTGTTGCTGCAGTATGCAATATGTGGGTAGACTGTGTCAGGAACCATGAAACAGATAGAGACAGAAAATTGAGTAAAAATCACACTTTTTAATAAAATGGTACAACTGGTAAACATAGTCAAAACATAGCCAGGGTTGGGTAGCCAAATCGGGTAGTCAGAACAAGCCAGGAAATCGGGGAGCCAGAGATCATCGTAGTCAGAGGCAGCAGACAGGGTCAGGAACCAGAAGGGACGTCAGCCAGGCAAATCTTCAACAGGAACACTGCAGAGAGTCTCCAGATATGTTTTACCTAGGCGAAGGCAATTGATGAGATGAACCAGGCAGTTTAAATAGACAGGAGGGGCTGGATGTGGGCTTGACTGATGAGCAGGAGATGATCAACAGGTGAGCCACTGTGAAAAGATGAGTCCTGGCAATTAACCGACAGCTGAGCAACCTGAGCACAGAGAATGAAGGACTGAGAGCCCAGCCCTGACAGACTGTTAGATCGCTCCGAGCTAGGTCTGGAGAGCATTGCAGGTATGTAGAAAAAGGCTTACTCAAAAAGACACTGCCTCTTACATCATGGAAAGGATCCCAACTGCCTCACAGTCCATGTGATCTAGTCTATTACGGTCTCCTTGTCAGAAGGCGAACTATTCAAAACCCTATGTGCCAGAAAACATACTGAATTTTTAAACTTGACACCATGTCCCCTAACGGCCTCAACAAAGCATTAGACGTAAGCACTATCTTATAGTTACTCCAGCATCCCTTATGCTGTGTACACGCGACCAGACTTTTCGACAGCAAAGGTCCGACGGAACAAAACCGCCGGACAATCCGATAGTGTGTGGGTTTCATCGGACCTTTGTTGTGTTAGAAATAGAACATGTTTCAAATTTTTCCGCCGGAACCAGTTCCTATCGAGAAATCCGCTAGTCTGTATGCTAGTCCGACGGACGAAAACCGACGCTAGGGCAGGTATTGGCTACTGGCTATGAACTTCCTTATTCTAGTCCGGTCGTACGTCATCACGTTCAATTTCATTGGACTTTGGTGTGATTGTGTGTGTCCAAGTCCGTTAGTTCGGAAGGTCCGCCGAAAGTCAGTCGGAAAAAACGTCGGACCTAGTCTGCCGGAAAGTCTGGTTGTGTGTACGCGGCATTGTACCATCATCAACACTTAGGTCTGTCATTAGTTGCTCTATACACAGTATATATGTTTTTTACAGGCAGGTTTAGCCGTTTGCACACCTTCTGATCTGTTTCATAGTTTGTTAGATAATGTACATTCAAGTGTGGGACTTGTCAAGCCCCCTAGTATTCCCTCAAATGAGGTTTTCTGATTAAGTTCCTGATGAGTTTTTGCAGTTAATAATCTTTATTTTTCTCCTAACATTGTTTTTAATATATTTACACAAAGATGCATATAATTGATTTATACTTCAATATTATGTGTCGATCAATACCCACACTGTCCCCACACTGCACTTACGTTTCCATAATGCTTTTAATTTTTTTTATTTTACAGTACATGCAATTTTGTTTTGCTGTATGCATTTACCTACTCCATCCCACTATTAATATTATTATTCATTTATTTATGCCCTGTGTCAGAAATAGGGCATTGCTGGGTACAAGCCCATTATTTGTGCAGTGTAGTGTGTCAGTTGCCCTGTTTCTACACCTGGCATCTGTGGCAGCATGGCACATACACTCTTCCTGCACTGACAAATCTAATTGCCACCTAGTTGGAGCTTATTTTTCCCTTCACACCTGTCAGTGCAGGATGGCTCAGAGCTGGCGCTGCTTCAATATAGGAGATGCATTGTTTTAATTGCGGTAGCCACTCTGAATCTCTTAAAACAAATAATGCTGCGCTCTGGATCTCTTACTTGTCTTTTCTGTGAGTAGTCCTGAGCGGCTGGCTACATACACTTGGTTCGCACAGACCAGCATTTAAACCTAGTCTAGTCCTTGATTTGATCACTCTTCTATTTTCTATATCTCTTCCTTTCTCCCTCTTTTTCTTTGTTTCTCTCTTCTTCCCCTTCTCTCCCATGTATGCTATCTTTTTTTTTCTCTCAAACTTTATTCCTATTTATTTGGTCTGTCTCTTTCTTTTTCCCTCTGTTCTCCTTTCCTTTCTTTTTATCTCTCTCTTTCCCTATTTCTTGTTTTTTTTCCATCTCTCCTTCTAGCTTTCCCTTTTCTCTCTTTCTATCCGTCTTTCTTGTTCTTTCTATCTCTTCTTCTTTCTGTAGTCTCTGGGTTGACAGGGAATTTGACGGCAGGGGGGATTTGTCAGGCAAATTGCTAGTATTAGCACTTAAATCATCCTGACACCAGTCTTGATATGGTGTCAGGATGATCAAATCACATTATTTCTATTACAGGCAGTCCCCGAGTTACGAACGGGTTAGGGACTGCCGGTTTGTTCTTAAGTCAAATATGTTCGTAAGTCGGAAGTGCATGCGCAGAACGGCAGATATGTAGTTTTTCGATGTTCTGTCAAGTAGCCATCGAAAAGTGGCAGAGACGTCACGCCGCCACCCGTTCGTAAGTAGAAGTCGTTCGCAAGTCAGATGTTCGTAACTCGGGGACTGCCTGTACTACATTGTAAAATATAATAAAATTGTTCAACTCACCATATAGCCTCTGTTATCTGCTTCCATTTTCAGCAGCTCTGGGTGCTGTGCTGCTGTCTCCACTGACAGCTGTGGCAATCAGTGTTTGAGAGGGTTGTAGTGATATAATATATAGTTCGTAGAGGGTTTGTAGTTATTAATAAGTATTGTCCCTCAGCAAACCCAATTCTCCCAGAGAGAGATTTTATTGGCTTCCAAAACAGAACAGTCTCGTTATAGATGACAAAATCCAACAGGGTATAATCATGACAGCGAATATTTCTCCTAGACCTGTACCTTCATAATCACAAACCCTCCCTGAGATAGTTTTAGACTGAATGCCAGCCTGAATGTCTTCTCAAATACTGGTCTGACACTGGGGGGGGGGGGGGGGCATTTCTGCTAAGTCAACCAAATGTTTACCATGAATACCCCCTCAAGTCTAATTACCATCAATAAATACTTCCCTTGAAATGTTCCTTACACACCTAGGTAGACTTGCATAAGATTCACACATCAAAGGGTCTTCAGCTGTCCCTTTGATATGTTTAAATTCAGTTGGGTTTGAAAACTCAACTGAATTTCTGGTCAATATGTTACTTTAATACAATATCCTACATAAATTGGCATTAACACATAACAACAAGGGTGTGTACCCGCTCCCTGGGACCTGCCTCTTCCTGATCATATAAATGCTGGTGTGTAGCCCATTTTTAGACAGGCTGAAGAAGATTTTTAGACAGGCTGTTCCACCTCCAGCTTTTTCCTACCAAATAAGGTGGCTTCATATCCTGCGCCCTGTGTTCCATCCATGGCTTTGGCTCTCCAGTGACAGTGGTTCCCTGCTTCCATTTTATCTCTGCTCCCTTGCCTGTGGCCAAGGCAAGGCATTGTGGTTGCGTGTCTTATCTCTGTCCCAGAGGCTACCTGACTGTCATGCTGAGCTCTATGTTACCTTTGTGAGTATTTTTTTTATATTTTCTATTACAATTACACTTTACATGATACACTATGATTGCTATGCTTCTCTCCCTCTCGCCACTTTTTGTCTCCTACAGCCACACAGCTCATATACTGTACATCATTGTCAGCCAAGCTTACACAGAGTAAAACAGGAACACATTTAATGCAGGTATGGTAAATTTGAGTCTAAGGATAGGCCACAAAGGCAGTCATAACGATAGATTTTGTTGAATATTAGTGATCATAAATACTCAGTTCCAATTTACCCTGGCACACTCTACACTCATCTCTAATCTTCCATTTCACTTTGGCAAAATTCATTCTGTGCCATCCTCACCGCTGTTTCCTGTGCTCCATCTTCAGACAGCCTTGCAGCCACTTTACCATCTCGCTCTCCCCCTTGCCATCCTAGACAGTCTCTCTATAGGAAATCTAGCATCTCCATGTCTTTAGAAAGCCTCAGGCTTAGTTATGGCCTACTTTAGCACCACTCTAGAGCAGTGGTGATGTAGCCCTTTCATTGCTTTTATCCAGCCCCTGGGGAATGCCCCCTACTGTCAGCAACAGTGGAGCGGAGTTCAATGGGGTACTAGTCCTCTCACTGACACCAACAATGGGGCACATTGATACCAATGATGGAGCCTTATTCCTCCCAATGAAACCAATGATGGGACACGATTATGTCCAATTACACCAATGATGGAGCACTATTATTTCCAGTGACACCAATGATTGGGCACTATTCTTTTAACTGATGCCAATGATTTAGCACTATTACTTCCCCTATTACCAATGACGGGGCACTATTCCTCCCACTGACACCAACAATGAGGCACAATTCCTCCCATTGATACCAATGATGGAGCATTATTCCTCCTAATAAAACCAATGACAGGGCACTATTATATCCAATAACACCAATGATGGAGCACTATTATTTCCAGTGACACCAACAATGGGACATTATTCCTTCCACTGACACCAGTGATGGGGCACTATTACTCCCCCTAATACCAGTGATGGGGCACTATTCCTCCCCCTAATACCAATGACGGGGCACTATTCCTTCCACTGACACCAATGATGGGGAACTATTATGTCCAATGACACCAGTGATGGAGCACTATTATATCCAGTCACACTATGTCCAGTGGGACACTATTCCTCCCCCTAATACCAGTGATGGGGCACTATTCCTCCCCCGTATACCAATGATAGGGCACTATTCCTCCCACTGACACCAATGATGGGGAACTATTATGTCCAGTGACACCAGTGATGGAGCACTATTATATCCAGTCACACTATGTCCAGTGGGACACTATTCCTCCCATTGACACCAGTAATGGGGCACTATTACTCCCCCGTATACCAATGATAGGGCACTATTCCTCAGACTGACACCAATGATGGGGCACTATTACTCACCATAATACCAATGACAGTGTTTACCACTGATGGAGGACGGACCTGACCACCGCTCCACAGAATGGACGTACGGACGTAGCGTCCGCATGGAGGGAGGAGTCTGAGCCTGAGGGCTGAGGAAGAGCAGACGTGCAGAGAGGGAGGACGCGGGTTCGCTCCGTAGATGAGATGCGGCGGATGCCTGCCCGCCCTCCCGGGAAAAAGGACTGCAGGATTTAGGAGCCCCACCGCAAAAAGAAATGCAAGGCAAGCGGCAAAGTAGCGGTGCAGACCGAGACCTGTAGCCCCTGCCCTCCACACCCACCCCGCCCCCTCCAACCCTCCTCCCGGAACACAGCGCATCGGTGCAAACGGACCCACAAACAGCCACAAACAATACGCTGTCAGCTAAGCTATGAATCGACGAACGTGAGTATGCAACATACCCTCTCTGGACCCGACGCCTCCCGGAGGTAAGATCAATCCAATCTACTGACCTGTGGTATAGAGGGTAGCTCTAAGGCTGAACAATACGATAGGATATTTTTTTTTTTTCTCTTGCGTTGGATGGTTTTTAGTATGTCTTGATTCCCCGGCTGCGGTTGGTCTCCTTTTTTTTTTTTTTTTTTGTTTTCTTTTGCAAGACTGGTCTGGCTATTTTTGGGGGCAGGTTAATAGGCCCCTGAATAAAGAGAGGACTAGCACCTAGAATCTAGTCCCTGCGCCCTCAGGATTGTGAAAGACCCACCTGTACCCTGTTTTATTTTTTTGCATCATGCAGACCTCAGCGTGACATCATGTACAGTGGGGGAATTAAAGGGGAGAGGCGCTAACCATTGCCAGAAGTTGAATAAACGTATCCTTAGACCTAAGGTGCCCAGGCCATCCCCGGTAAGGGGTAATACCCCACGCTGATTGTTACAAAGGAGCAGCCTGGAGGTGCCCAGGTGGGAGCAAGTAGAGGCACAGACCCAGGGAATAATAGCAAACAATAAGCAGAGAACCCAGGAGATAAGACCCCGTGCTTAACGCACCCAGGCGGTGACGGAGGCTGCTACACTCCGGGAATGCACAGCCCCCCTACCTCCCCCTCTTTTTGTGCTGGACCTTAGGAGGATATATTACAATCTACCATTTGAAAAAAAATTTTTACTGTTTACTCTCACCCAGCTTCCGTGGTGTGCAGGGTTTGTCGAGAGAGCCTGGTTTGATGCGCGGACTGGGCATGAGGGGTGTGTGGTGAAGTTTTCGGCCCTAGAGTGGGAGGTGGCCTCCTCATTGTGGGTGCAGCTGATCAATGTTTGGCAGGGACCTGAGGTCTGAGCTATTTCCCTGTAACCACAATCCAAGGTCTTTTAAGCAAGCTGAAGAAGGCTCCCCCCTCATTTCTTTAACAGCCAACCCACCCTAGTGAGCCCCCCCGAAGGCCCAAAAGAAGTTAATAAATAAAAACATCTTTACAAAGCCCTGAAAGAGTCCCGAGAGACGACCAAGGCCAGTCCTTCAGAGGGAAATAAACCTGTATAAAACTCCAAGGGGTTAAAAGGAAACACAGAAAGGAGTGGGTCATCTTGAGAAAAATCGAGGGAGACACGTACAGAGGACAGGAGCACAAAGAGACTTAACCAGGGATAGATTGTGCAAGGTCACGAAAAACCGCTGGAGCATTAGAAGGGGGCATCAGGAAAGACAGAGACCACGCCGGCACGTTCACCAGCTGAGCGTATCTGAATAATGATCCCTAGAACAAATTAAGGGGATAGCTAGACAGCTAAACTTCCCCCGGGCCTCCTCTTAGGTTACTCCCGGAGAGGTATAAATTCCCCGGGAGTCTCAGAGAACAGGAGCGGCAGATCAGGGCGAGAAGAGGGGGCAGGGCCCAGGTTGGGAAGCCCAGACGGTCTTAAGCACTGATTTCTGAGACCACAAGTCCACAAAACATCAAGGGCCAAGCCCACCCCTAAAGAGAAGACCATAGTTAGTCTAAGGCTGAGGAAAAAGGGTCAAGGCGGCCCAGGATTATAATAAGACTGGGGAAGAGAATAAGACCCACCAAGAAGGTCAACATGAGCAAAGACCAAGCAAAACAGCCAAAGAAAGCATCCACTAAAGGGAGCAAAGGGGAGACAAGTACAATCAAACATTATTTAAGGCAGGGTGCAAGCCCAAAATCTCTAGGAAAGGATACTCAGGCTGGAACCACCCCGGACAGCAGGGGCGGGGCCGAAGGGGAAATTAATAACTCTAGAGCGGACCTCACATTGGAGACTGAGATAGACCTCAGCCGGGGAGAAGATCAACAGGCAGGAGCTCACATCCCCAACAAATTCGAAATGGAGGCGATGCTACTGCGCCTGGAAAATGCAATTAAATTTGAAATCAATTCGCTGCGTGAAGACATGGGCCATCTGTTGTCTAGGGTAGAAGTGGTGGAGGGGAGAGCGGATTCTACAGATCTGGAAATCTCCAGGCTAAAATCGCAATTGGAAAGTGCCTCCTTTACCCAGAGAGACACCCTATACAAGATTGAGGACCAGGAGAATAGGGACAGGAGGCAAAATCTGAGGCTGCGCGCCGTCCCGGAACAAAGAGGGGAAGACGTAGAAAAAAAACTATGGGCAATCCTGGGCCCAATAAGCGGCAAGGACTCTGAACACTTTCCTGACATAGAAAGGATTCATCGAGTAGGAAGATTTGAAAGGCGCGATTCGGAGAGAGCACGGGACATAATTGTTAGATTCAGTCACTTCAAAGAAAAAGAGGACCTTTGGGCAAAAATAAGAAATAAGTCACCCCTTATGTACGAGGGCGTCGAAATACAAGTGTTTGCAGACCTATCGGCCCGTACCCTTGAAAGAAGAAGACACCAAAAACCCCTGCTGGAAATCCTAAGAAAGGAAAATATAAGATACAACTGGGGCTTCCCCTCATGTTTAATAGGGTCAAAAGAGGGGTGCACGGCCAGATTGAGGTACCCAGAAGAAGTGCAAAGTTTTTGCACGAAACTCGGGATACCAGTCCCGGATCTTCAGGGTTGGAATGAAATGGAGGGTGTGGGGGAGCCCCGGAGGAGGGGCGGGGGAGGGGAGGGAGGAGGGGAGAATCCCCACCTGACGTAGGAAACTAACCTGCTCAACTCGGCCCTACCCCCCCCCCCCCCCCACGACGGCCTGGGATTCCGGCCGCGGGGGGGGGAGGGGAGGGCTAAATAAACTCCACCTCACCAGGATCTAGTGTCTGAGGGAAGCCACAAAGGATGGCCCCCAAAGACTTAGAGACCCTAGTTGGGGCAAGAGAGGGGGGGGGGGAGGGGGGGAGGGTGGTGGGGTGGGGATGGGGGGGGGGGGGTGGAGGGGGGGAAGGATGGGAGGGGCAAGGGAGGGAGGGGGGGACCCGGGAGAAAGGGGGAGGGGGACCCCACCTGCCGCTAGGCCGCCACCAATACTAAAATCTCATTATACTCGTATACCATGAAAGACATCGAAATTAAATTTCTATCCTATAACGTAAAAGGCTTAAATTCCCCCGGTAAGCGCCTCAAGGTTCTAGAGGAAGTAGAGAGATATAGGGCCGGAATAGTTTTTTTGCAGGAGACCCATCTGGCACACACTTCTAATATCAGATTATTTTCTCCGGCTTTCCCAAACTGGATCTATGGAGACACCATTTCAAGCAGGGCAAGAGGAGTGGCCATTGGGTTCGCGAGGGATATAGATTTCACGGTGGAGGGGAGACTGACGGACCCCGAGGGGAGATTCCTGTTTCTTAGGGGATCTCTCCTGGGGGTAGAATTCACACTGGCCAATGTTTATGCCCCCAATTCCAAACCTATACCATACCTTGAATCAATTCTGTGTAAATTGAGGGCCTTTAAAAAAGGGTTCCTGATCCTGATGGGGGATCTTAATTTTGTAATGGACCCCGCTCTAGACAGTACGTCTGGTGGGACGGGGAGGAGAAACGTCCAACTAAAACGATTAAGTAAAAAACTCTCAGAGGACCAACTGCTGGATGTCTGGAGAATACAGCACCCGCAGACAAGAGATTATTCGTTCTTCTCCCCCGTCCACCAGACGTATTCCCGCATAGATTACATCCTGATAGAACACGGCATTTTGGAAAGGATCAACGAATCAGACATTGGAATAGCCTCCCTCTCGGATCATGCTCCGATCTCCATGAGGCTAAGGTTTCCGGAATATAAACAAACCTTGAGTGGCTGGAAGCTCAACCCAGAATTATTACATGATGAAGAAATCAGGGACCATATTAGAAGGGAACTGGAATGGTTCTTCCAATGTAATGACAACGGGGAGGTGTCAGAAGCCCAACTATGGGACACCCACAAAGCATACGTAAGGGGGCTTCTGATAGCAAAAGCCTCATGGAAAAAAAAAGGAGAGGATGAGAAAAACGCAGGTTCTGACAGCCGAAATTAAAACTCTCGAGCAAAAGCACAAGTCCGGGGGGGTATTGAATCAGGGCATATATGGAGAGCTCACTGATAAGAGAGAGGAATTAAAAGACCTAGCCGAGCAGGAAGTTAGACAAAAGATCAATAAGATGGCCAGGGAACAGTATGTCTGGGGCAACAAGCCAGGGAAATATTTAGCAAGAAAACTGCAAAAACAGAAAACCAGAAATTTCATTGAAAAAATTCAAACAAGAAATGGGGAGATGAAGTTTATCCCTAGGGAAATAGCCGCTACTTTTAGAGAATATTATAAAGAACTTTACGATGTAAAAACAAAGGGAAACAACGATAGAGAGGAAAACAGCCGGAAAACCAGCGAGTTCCTAGGAAGGGCAGAGTTAACAGCATTGGGCGGGGAAGAGAGTGCAGAGCTGGAGAGACCAATAACTGAGGAAGAGATCTTAGCAGCTATCAATAACTCACCAACAGGGAAGAGCCCGGGCCCGGATGGGTTCACGGCCTCATATTATAAAACATTCAAGGATATCCTCATACCGCGAATGCAACGTTACATGAATGGTCTGGGGATAGAATATGACATGAGTGGGGAGGCCTTAAAGGCCACGGTCACTCTTCTGAGGAAGGATGGGAAGGATGGATCGGTGTGCTCGAACTATAGACCCATTTCTTTATTAAATTTCGATACTAAACTATACGCCAAGATTTTGGCGGATCGAATAAAGGGGCATTTGGGCACACTGATCCATCCGGACCAGGTGGGCTTTGTTCAGGGCAGAGAGGGGAGGGACAATGGGATACGTACACTGCTGGCCATACAGAGGATGAGAGATTCGAGAACCCCCAGTCTACTTCTCTCAATAGATGCTGAAAAAGCATTTGATAGGGTAGACTGGGGGTTCATGTTTAATACGCTACAGAGGATGGGTTTCGGACCAAGGATTATACAAAAAATTAAAACCTTATATACCCACCCGAAAGCAAACATCAAGGTTAACGGAACGGTCTCAGCTGAGTTCGAAATGTTTAACGGCACCAGGCAGGGATGCCCATTGTCCCCCCTCCTCTTCATTCTGTCCTTGGAACCGCTGTTGGCTACAATTCGCGGAAACCCAGAGGTAGAGGGCTGCAGAGTCGGCAGCGAGGAGCACAAACTTGCGGCCTTCGCTGACGATGTTCTCTTCTATGTCAGCTCACCCCAGAAGTCAGTTCCTATCCTCCTCAAAATCTTAAATGAATATGGGGAGTTAACAAACTTCAGAATCAACGCCACAAAAACGTTTATCCTCAATATTAATCTTAATGAAACAGAGAAACAGAACTTCCAGAAAATAGTTAGGTTTGTCTGGAAAAAACGGATAAAATATTTGGGAATAGAGCTGGCTAATAATTCCAGGAAAATATATAAAATAAATTATATCCCGCTTCTAGAGGAAATAAAAAAAAAATGCCAAGCGTACAAGGGAAAAATCCTGTCCTGGACAGGTAGAATTAACACGGTAAAAATGATGATCTTACCAGTCATCACATATAAATTCCAGATGCTCCCTCTCCCCCTCCCAAAGCACTATCTCGGAAAGTTAAAAGCCATTATAATGAACTTCATTTGGAATTACAAAAAACATAGAATCTCGCTCCAAATATTAAAACAAGACAAAAACCAGGGTGGCCTGGCGGTCCCAGACCTAGAAAGTTACTACCACGCTATAGCACTATTGAGAATTGCAGAATGGGGGAAAACATGTAACACTAAAAGATGGGTTAGCTTAGAAGAGGCACTGAGTGAAGTCAATTTGGGGAGGATTGTGTGGAATCCCCCGAAATTCCGGTCACTGGGTGAGACAACGCACATAATCACAACCACCACTTTGAAAATTTGGGATAAGATTTATAAAACATTTAATAAGACATACAATTCTCCACTAATAGCTTTAAAGGACAACCTAATGTTCCCACCAGGGATAAAGAAAATAGGGGGTGAATGGATTAGAAATGACAGTATGAGGTTAGGGGAAATCATTAGCAAGGGGAAAGTTTTGGCACTACACGAGTTACAGAAGAATGAGGCGCTCTCCATAGATGGGTGGCGGTATCGTCAGTTAACCCACTTCGCGGGGTCTCTCCCGGGCCCTTTAAGGGAGGCAGAGGACCTAACGAAGTTGGAGAAAATCTTCACGGCAGAATGTTCCAAAAAAAGAATCTCTAAAATTTATAAATTGCTGTTAGAAAAAGATAGACCTGAAATTCCGACATACCTCATTAAATGGGAGAGCGAATTAGGAACACAGTTAGAAGTAGGCACAAGTAAGAGAATCTTAAAATTAGCACACGGGTCGGCCGTTGACGCGAAAACGGCAGAAACTAATTTTAAGTGCATGGCCAGGTGGTATAGAACCCCTGACAAGGTTAGTAATTTTCGGAGGGACACTTCAGCAAACTGTTGGAGGGGGTGTGATCAAAGGGGTACAATGGGTCACCTATGGTGGGAGTGTCATAAAATCAAAAAGTTTTGGGAGACTATCCTAAAATATATTAAAGAGATAACAACGATTGAGGTAAAAAACGACCCTTGGGTCGTACTGATGCATGCAACATCGAGGGAAATCAGGAAATATAAAGACTCATTGGTCCCTCATTTACTTAATGCGGCTAAAAAAGTAATTCCGAAGAGGTGGAAAGACATGGAAAGTCCCCCCTTATGGGAATGGGTAGACGCGGTTGAACATACATATACGTTGGAATATGTGCTAAACATTGGGGAAGAGGACAGAGAGGCCATGAGGGCCAGGTGGGAGAGCTGGAGAAAATTTAAGAGGTCATGGAGCTACAGGGAGGCTCTGCGAGTCCAGCCCTGATAAATTCGGATTCTCGGAGGAAAGAAGCTCGAGGGAGATTCTATTGCGGAATAATAGAGCCTCCGGGCATTCAAAGTTATGGGCGAGAAAGGATAATAATAAATAAAAAAAAAAAAAAAGGGAGAAAAAAGAAAAGAGAGGCTGCAACACGGCGGCGGTGGGGGAGGGTGGGAGAAGGGTGGGTATGGAAATTAATCAAGCTATAGTGGGAGACAAGACGGAACAGGGACGGAAGGGCTTACAGAACAGAGGAGGGCCTGCTAGACTCCAGCGGAATGTTTCTTTTCTCTTAGCTCTGTAAAATTCTTTCAATGTCTAAACTTGTAACCACAAAAAAAAAAAAGCAATCAAAAAATGATGCCAAGACAATAAGGGGGGAAGGAGATGCGGGCACAGCTGACACTCCCCCACGAAGTTCTTTCTGAAGTGGAAAAAAAAAGAAAAAAAAAAAAAAAAAAGGGACAGTGTTTACCACTGACGCCAGGACATTTTCTTTTCTCACTGGCCACAGTCCAGACCCCCTAAAGTCTGCAGGACAGTAAACTGGCCCTTTGTTTAGAAAGTTTGGAGACCCCTGCTCATGACCCACGATCCCTGTGACTCCAGCTCCCCCGCCACCTGGGAGATGCCAATTTGCCTGTCACTTTGTCTTTATCCAGGACCCCTCTGCATTATATGCATGCCCACCACCCTCAGTGAAGACACATTTTCCTGCCCGCTTCTGGAAGAAACCTTCAGCACAAGGCTGCAAGCTTGGAATGCTTGCCTAAATTAAAAGAGCTGAACTTTTTTTGCAGGTTCAGACCTGCTCAGCTATGACAGGCAGAAAAAGAGAAAGGGTGGCCACATAGCTCCTATTTCTGTACATTCTTCTACATGCCTGACTGTTAGGGACACAAGACTCACATAAACAGATAGACATTTTACTTTCTTGAAATTATATTTAGATTATATTATGTAAATTTAGATAAAAATATGCTCACTTCATTTCTTTTTAAGAATGTAATAAGTAGAAGAACTTACAATAAATAATTTTGGGCTGCTGTGAATCAAACAAGGTGATTTTGGTTGCAATCACTTGGTCACCAAGTCATTCAAGTACTGGAAAGTAAATAGACATACTTAGCTCCTTTTAATTGTTCCATATTATAAAAATAATACAAGATCCAGCAGGGATGGTGGGAGCCCATCATACTGGCAGCAGAAAGCATGCAGACCCAGGAAGTCAGCTCAGAGATATCACCAATAGAGTCCCTGACAGATATTAGAAACTGTCAGGGACTTTAACTCACTTCACCAAGCATTGTTAACTGAATATTTAAACGAAAAAAAAAAAAAAGCATCAGTATTCCACTAAATTAGGCCCCTTGCACACCTAAGCGTTTTTCAGGCGCTACAGCGCAAAAAATAGCACCTGTAATGCGCCTGAAAAAAGCGGGTCCTTTAACTCCAGTGTGAAGGCCTCCGGCCTTCACACTGGAGCGGTGCGCTAGCAGGACGGTAAAAAAAGTCCTGCTAGCAGCATCTTTGGAGCGGTGAAGGAGCGGTGTATTCACTGCTCCTATACCGCTCCTACAGATTGAAATCAATGGGACACCGCTGGGATAACGCGGTAATACCGCTGGCAAAGCGCCGCTGCAGCTGCGCTTTGCGGGGGGTTTAACCCTTTTTCGGCCGCTAGCGGGGGTTAAAACCACCCCGCTAGCGGCCGAATACCGTGGCTAAAACTACGGTGAAGCAGCGCTAAATATACTTTGTTGAATAGATAATGATTTGAAACCCTGTCTCTCCTTACTGTAACATGCTTAGTCCCTGGAAGTTTTTGCTAAAATATTGGCACATTACATCATTTGCTTTTCTCCCTACTCCAGGCAGCAGAATCAATTTCATGAATATTTTAACCCTTCCAATTTTGCCAAGAAAAATCAATAAAGTCCTGCCAACAAATTGTTCAATTATTTTTTTTCCCTTTCCAGATGCTCTCTTGCACGTACCGGCGTTGGTGACTTGTCACAATTACTCTCTTTTCCCCTCGGGGTTATGTATTTGTGTTGACTTATATTATCCAAGCGGCGAGCAGGTAAATTGAATCAAGCCAATGAATAGGGGATATCAGCAGAGTTGAAATGTCATGTGGCCTGGAGCAACGAGGCCTGGACAGGGAGTTCGTCCAATCACAGACAAGCAGGTGCGTCTATTGTGCCTTATCTAATTTCCTGAGTAGTGGACGGCTGATCATCTGATTGCCGTTGCCAGTTATGTAGGCCTTAAAATGAAACTTAACCCTTACACTCCCAAAAAAAACATACATGCCTCTGACGTATGTATATATAAGAGATAAAATTCCCCTTTTTTTATGTCATTCCATATTTGATTCTGTATCTCTCAGATTCTGTGTGGCTGAGGCTTAGCATTGAAGGGAAAAAAAAATACTTAAGTTATATGTAAACCCTCACCTTGTAAAACAACTCATTCAGTTTAAAATAGAAATTAAAGGCAAAACATTTGTGTATGGATATAAAAAACATTATACATTTTTCCCACTTTTTTATAAGCAATCACATAATCTCTGTTCTGAGCTGCATAAGGAGGCCAGAGAGCTAAAGGAGGAGGGACAGCAGCACACTGACTCTCCCAGTGAATGGCTGTGCAGTGGGTGGGGTTAGCAGAAGTCTGATCATTGGAGGAGAGAAATATGAAATGTTGGGTAAAATTGAAAAAAATGCTCCCAAGGGCCTATAGGCAGCTGAAAAAGATTAAACTAGATCAAATATATAAAAAAAAATTCTCTTTATTGAGTAAAAATATATATGAAACATGAATTAAGAACTACATGAGCTCTAGTATTCACGATATTCCAAAAAAATTGATTTCAATGTTACATATGCAGATAGCAAGAAATGCAAAGTGTATTTCTCAACACTGGATGAACACTTCTCAACACATTTTCATCGTATTCTGTCCTGATCTTCCTCAGGGGGATGAAGATATCTTCAAATTGGAATATGGTGTTTAACCAGAGCCAACTAAAAACATAGGGACAGGGTGGTTTCCAGGTGGTGATCTATCCGGAAAGTGTGCAGAAGGTCCAAAGGGACCCACAGAAAATTACACCAGCTGCTTGTAAGCAAATAGAGAGGAGAACACACATGCCCACAAAAAAGCCCTTGATGGTAAAAAGCACTCAATATACAGCTGACATCTTGTATCCTATTTAATTCTGTAGTCAATTCAAATCCAATGTGGGTTATTCCTACAGATCCATTGTTCATAGGAACACATGTGTAGTTTCCAAGTTTAAAGGATCAAGGATTCATGTAAGGAGATCATTTTGATCCCTCCCTTTACCAGGTAGGTAAGAGTATCAATGTCTAGCAGCCATTCTCATCCTGCAACTGATAACTCACTGCAGAGGATAAGGTGTGTCAGTGTAGATATAAAATGTTGGGTTTACATACTGTATTCTTTCAGTTTTTACTCTTGAGGGGCTGCTTTAAGTTGCACTGTGCATGACTAGATTTTTATAAAACTGCGAGGGGGTCAGAATGATGCAGCAAAGCGAAAATGCAAACTTGGCATTTAGAGATTCCATTTTTGCTGATCATGCAATCGCATGAAGTACACTCACAGGAGTCTTTCTAAAAACATATATTTCTTTTAGTTTTGGGTAGAAAAGGTAAGTATTAGAACGCCTGATCCTTGCTTCGGCAGGACATATACTAAAATTGGAACGATCCAGAGAAGATTAGCATGGCCCCTGCGCAAGAATGACATGCAAATTCGTGAATCGTTCCATATTTTTGTACCTCATCCTTTTCTGTTCTTATATTTTTTTAGTTTGTTAGTTATTTTATGTATAAATCCCCCCTTTTTTGTAAAAAAAAAAAAAAAAAGGAACACTTATCTTTTTACCTGCGTTATCTTTATACTTGTATACTTTCAAAATTTTCAAAAAAAATGTATATTGTGAAAAAAAAAAGAACTTCTGATAGGTTTCTATTGCTATCCTGGGATCAGTTATGAAGATTTCCTCTTATTTCGTATCCTGCTGACAACCGTTTCATCAGCCAGTGAAAATATGCAAAAGAAAATACGCGGAATTGGTGTCGGGCTTTTAGCTTTGACCCAAGACCCGTCCATGAACAGAGTGACGAGGAGTATGTGGACCAAGAATTGGTTGCTTCAGCGTGACCAGTTCTCGCACATGCCTTTGCTTCGTGAGATCCGGGAGAATAATCCTGATGATTTCAGGAACTTTCTCAGGATGACGGACCCCGATTTTCACCGTCTTTTTGGCTTTGCTGACCCCCTTTATCAGCCGGCAGGATACCTGCATGAGACAAGCCATTACTCCGGAGCAGAGGCTTGTTGCCACGTTGAGGTACTTGGCGACAGGGAGAAGTCTTCAGGATTTGAAGTTCTCTTCAGGTATCTCTCCCCAGGCCCTGGGAATCATTATTCCAGAGACCTGTTCTGCCATCATTCAGGTCCTGCAGGAGGACTATATTAAGGTAACATTTATACTTTACTATTCCCTTCTATGTATGCTCTGTTTGCTAATGTCTTCTATTTTTGACCTCCTTCCCTAATTACCATGATTGCAATATGTTCTAATATGCTGTGCCCCTTTTCTCCTTCATGCATTTTTCCCTTCACTTACCTCCCCAGCATGCTCTCCTGCCCCAATAGACACCTATGGCCTAGTCACTTAAGCAATGTCTTTTGTCTGCTGCATAGTATTGTTTGCCCCCAAACACCCCCTAAAATATGCACAAATGTTTGCTGTGTGGTTTACTTCATGTAGAGCCCCCTTTTTTTTTTTTTTTAGGTGGGGGGGGGGGCAAACTCATTAGGAACCCCCTCCCCCAACTGCTCTGTCAGATGGTACCAATCCTTTATCTGCTGGCTTTCCCAAGGTCCATACACACTATATACCTACCTCTTTATAGTGGGCATCTTTAGGGATGAATTCAGCAAAGCATGTAGTGCAAGGGGCTGCCTCCATACTTTCCATTTCCTATTTTTTTGTCTTCTTTCCCTCCTATTAGCTTGCTTGGTAATTTAATAATGTCACACTGTGCCTGCCTTTTTTTTTGGGGGGGGGGGGGGGGGTTTAAATGTTATTTTATCTTTCCTGTGGCCTGCCAATAGTGTTAAGTACAGAGGGTCTGGCCAAACTAGCACACATTATTGAGCCATTTGCCAATCAATGAAGTGCAGAGGGTTCCCTGCCCACCCCCCCCCCCCCCCAAAAACCCTAGTTATTGCCAATGGCCCATCAGAAGTGTGGGGATTGATGGGGGGTGAGTAATCTGTGAAGGGGAGCCTCTACTTTTCTGTGCAAATACTTTCCAGCCTCCAATTTTATACAATGCTCTTGTTCCAAGATGTTGATTGTCTAATCTGCTTGCAATGTTTAGGTGCAAAGTGACTAATTATTTTTTCTTGTTTCACTCCACAGTTCCCTTCCACGCCACAGGAATGGCAGACTGTGGCCTCCCACTTTGCCAGCCATTGGGACTTTCCTAACTGCGGAGGGGCAATTGATGGGAAACACGTCCGCATCGTCCCACCGCCCAACTCGGGGTCCTACTATTATAATTATAAAGGGTTTAATAGTGTAGTGATGTTGGCGGTGGTGTCGGCAACATACGAGTTTATGTATGTGGACGTGGGGATGAACGGCCGGATATCGGATGGTGGTGCCATTACGCACACGGAGTTCTACTGGCGTCTCCAAAGTGGCAGTCTGTGCTTGCCACCTCCAGAGGAGAATGCCGAAGGACTCCCCTTCGTCTTTGTCGCAGATGAAGCATTTGCGTTGGCTCCCCATGTGATGAGGCCGTTCCCGATGAGGACCCTCACCCCGGACCAGAGGGTCTTCAACTACAGGCTGTCCAGAGCCAGAAGAGTGGTGGAGAACACTTTTGGCATCCTGGCCAGCCGCTTCCGCCTGTTTCCTGACGGCATTTAACTTGGCGGAATACAAACTGAACCACATAGTTCTTGCCTGTTGCATATTGTACAACTTCCTCAAAAGACATAACAGGAACTATGTGGTGCCCGTTGGCCCAGATGTGGAGGGCCCTCCAAATGCGGACCTCACAGCCCTTCGAGTGGCACGTCCAGGCTTGCCCCCTCTAAATGCCCGCGTGGTCCGCGACCAATATATGGAGTACTTTGTGGGTAGGGGGGCCATTGCTCTGCCTGACGATGTGTGAGAGGCATTTTTTAATAAATCTGATATTTGAACCAACCTATGATTTCTTGTCATTTCAGTCTTGTTTTTAGCTTATTTTACCTTGACATTTTTTCCCTTTGCCTTCGACAGTGGGAATGCACTTTCTGGGCAAAAGGAGGTAACAGTCTCTTCTTCCCAAAAAGATTCTTCTCATGTTGTGTGTTTGCTACCTAATCTTTGGTCTAGAGAAGGTTTGTCCTGCATAACTGACACCCAAAATACTCCTTTTCAGCACCAGGTCTGACATGTGTGTATTCTGAAAAATGCTGGGCTCCGTGTTTTCGTACAAAGCACTGTGGGTGTCCTTTACATAAGTCAAATCCGCTATGCTCTACAAGTGCATTGAAAAAGTTCCCTGGGAAAGAAAATTGCAGTGCAAAGTGGATTTGCCTTTAGTAAATAACACCCATTGCCCCCCATATCCTTTACATTTTACATACATAATGCATTGTGTTTTTTAAATAAGGAAGCCACACATTTAGAAAAATAAAAAAGTTTACTAGGAAAACCTTCACAAGTGCGTTTACAATCTTCACGCCAAAACTGACAACATCTTGGTTATTTACAACATTGTTTACAAACATTCCGCAATTGGTAAAACCAGGCATGGAGCAAAACAGAACCTATGAACTAGGAAAGTTCAACTTTGTAAAGTGAAGACAAGATCAGACATGACTATATGTTCAAAGTGTGTTTGATCTTGCCTTCATCACATGGGGGGGTCACCCCCGGAAAGTGGAAATTTAGAACATGCACACAATTTGGGTCTGAAAATGGTCATTAGATGGTAAAACACATGCCTAGAAGCTTCAAAAGTGCCATTTTCCATCATGGGGATGAATGGACGTTTTTTGGGGGTGCAACCCCTTCACCACAACCACTTTCGTAGTTCGTAAAGTGTTTGCACCCCCAAAAAAACGTTGGCATTCATCCACCATGATGGGAGCTAGCACATGTGGACACAATGTGTGCATGTTCCAAATTTCACACAGTTTTTAAGTTGCAAATGTGTTCAGAAGCTGGCACAAATGTGTGTTAATTACTTGGTGCGTTTTCATATTTTTCCTAAAACATCAATGATGTTCTTCAATTTTTGTTGAACATCATTGATGTTTTGCTTTATGTAATCTAGATCTCTATTGCAGACCATTATCTCTCCGATGAGTACGTGGGCACTCTCTGTGGTAAAGTGCGATTTTTCTTCCACAACATCCACGTCACCTAAAAACCACAAACAAACAAAAATGGGGTGTTGGAAATGAGGCAGCCATACATGGATTAGCTTACCAGTAGCTGTGTTCTCCAACACTCACCTGTTGTGGTGACAATTTCTCCAAGTTCGATGATCTCTCCTTCCTCCTCCTCCTCCTCCTCTGCTTTTGCTCTTTCCCCTTTTTTGGGAGGTGTTGGTTTTGGGGTTTCCTCAGACGGCCCAAGTTTTCGCTCCCCTATGAGAATGTACAAAAGGAAGATTTAGCAACACAATCTATTGAGGGCAGAAATAGGAAATGACAAACATTGCTTGAAAGTGACGGACACTATTTTAGTTTGGCCAGTTACAAATGTCAACTACACTTTGTAAAGGTGCTAAACTGACTAGCTTTTTGGTAGAAGTTTGTGTGATGGAGACCCCCCTCTAGTATCCACTGGAGCACATGTGTGGAAAAGCCTAATAAAAAGGGGGTTTGGGTGTCCCAGCACTAGTGCTCTAGAGTCCAGATGGGTAAACAGCTACTGGGTGACCTCTCCTTTACATTGAATAAATTGGCTTTACATTCTTGATGACATTTCTAGTGAGAACAAACTTCCTTTCCCCCAAAAAAACACCAAACATCGTATTATAAGTGGCCGAACGATCGAGGTTGCGTACGATCGAATGGACACACACACGACCATGACAGTGGCAGAAAGATCGAGGCTGAGTACGATCGAATGCACAGACGAACCTGAAAGTGGCCATTTTGGAATGTACAACTTTGTAAAAATCAAACCACAATGGAGCAGTATGCAAGCAAGAAATCAAACACAAAACACAACTACTTACTTTTTAGAAGAATTCGCTTGATCTTTCTGTACTGATCGGCCTCCCTCAGTTTCAGGTCTGACCAGCGTTTCCTCAGTTGCTCCTTGGATCGTTGTACCCCAAACTGATTGTACAGCCTTCTCACAACTTTAGACATGATCTTGGCCTTGCGGACATTGGGTTGAGGTAAGGCCCATACTTCCCATCATAGTCGCTCCTCTTTAATATGTCCACCATCTCCAACATTTCTCCAAATGACATATTGGAGGCCTTGAATTTCAGGCTCCGGGATCGGGACGTTTCTGCCTCCGGACTTTCCTCGTCCTCCTCCTCGTTGGTGGGATATTTGTGGCGCACCTGCTGTGTCCCCGCCATGTGCTCTCCCCACTGCGCCGTAAAGAGAAGGGGTGGGGAATAGACGAGAAAGATCGTCAGGGCGGGCGGAGTTTGACGCATGCGCACTGTATATAAAAACGTCACACGCCTGTGTCGTAGCCACGATCTGGGAGACGAGGGGAGAGAAAACTCACACGAGACGATCGCTACAAACGAAGGTACAATTTGACGTTGGTACATAACTAGCCTAGACTGATTTGAACTTGAGGCTTCTTTATGGAGAAGATTAGGAGAGTTTAGACTGACATAATTGAGAGGGTTTTGTGTGGTGTTGTGTCTTGCAGAGATTATGCAGGGATTCAACGACATGAGTTTTCTCCCCCTCTTCATTGCCAAATACAGGGAATTTCCCGTTTTATGGCAGGGTAAACACCCACATTACACCAACAAACCAAAGAGGCACGCAGCCCTGGAGGAACTTGTGGAATTTGTCAAGCCAAGGTTCCCCACGGCAACTGTTGATGATATAAGAAAGAAAATTGGCAGCCTGAGGAGTGCGTATATCAGGGAGCGGAAGAAGGTCGTGAAGTCTGAGGAAACTGCAACTTCAGCAGATGAGGTCTATGTGCCCAAGCTCTGGTACTATCAGAGTCTCCATTTTCTGAAAGACCAGACTGATGTCACGGAGCCAACCTCGACTCCTCCTTCCACGCTTCCTTGCGCGCAGGCCACCCCTGATGAGGCTTCCGAGGAGCAACCTGGGCCTTCCAGTATGGAAGAGGTGGAGGAGCCCAGCTTGTTCCAGGTATAGTAGTTTTGTTACCATTTATGGGAATAATGAATGATGTTCACTTAATTCAGGATCCCCAATTGCTTAGTTCCTAACGTGTTTGACATATCAACTGACAGTAGTGTTGTAGACATTTGGGGCCAGAATCTAAACTGCTGGGCTGAGAATTGTATGGTTTTCTATTTGTAAACATTTTGCAACAGTCACTAGATGAGAATTGTGTGTGTGTTTGATGAACAAATAACTGAAACTATGTCCCTTTTTCATACACAGGAAGACCTCAGCCAGGAGGTGGCTGTGGAAGGTGGCAGTCAGGAGGAGGCAGGGGTTAGTGGCAGCCACCAGCTGGGTAGTGGCAGCCAAGAGGGGGCTAGGCCGCGGAGCCTGACTGACACCCAAACCCCTCCCCTCCGCCTTCCGTACAAAAGGGCGAGAAGGGGGGGTTATGCGGCACAGTCAGCGCTCCGCATGATCAGAGAGGCTTCAGACTCCCTACATGCCACACCCGCCGACGAGGAGACCTTTGGCTCGGTGGTTGTCACAAAAATGATGGGTATGGAGGTGAGGCAACGCAACATGTGTGAGGGGCTCATCCTCCATGTCCTAAATAAGGGTAGGGCTGGGGAGATGACCCCAGTCACACATGTTTGCCATAGCTACCATGCTCCGCCTCCTCCTCCTCCTTCTGCCACCCCACCAGCACGACAGCCACAGCGTGCAAGGAAGCGTGGAAGGAAGACCTGAGAGTGACGACCTGGAATCAGTCTGGTCTGAGAGAAGATGGAGCCTCTTGTAGTACCAGAGCCTGGGGACCTAGATGGCATCTGCTGCAGTTCCGGATACTTTGGACTTCACGACCAGATTGCACTCCCCTTAATATACGTACTCCTCAGGCCCCCAATTTTCTACGCTTGAACAATGATGGTTGCCATGGGGGGCCAAGACTTTGCAAATTCCCCAAGTTTCACCATGGCTGCGTTCCTCTTTGGTTTGTTGGTGTGACCTAAATAAAGGTTTTTTTTGATTTGAAATAATCATTGCCTATTGTGTTTTACTTTGCTACAATGACAGTTTTTCTTTGAGTAAGCAGGTACATTTCACTAATCCTAAAGTAGAATTAACAAGGGGCACCAACAACAAACAACCTCCTAGTAAATTTAAGCAAGAAATACAAATGTTAATAATGTGTTTTTGGTAATTTGAGACACACAACCCCCCTCCAAAAAAAACAAAAGAAAACATTCAAATATGTATTCCCCAAAAAAAAAAAAAAAAAGACAAATCATGGTAAAAAAATAACAAAGATTCTTTTCCGTTCAGAGTCAAAATAAACATGTAGTGTATAAATGCTGCAAAGTAATAAAGAAGTAAGTTTGTGAGAAGTGCGGGTGAATAGGAGCAGCTAAAAGATGTCATTCTTGTTGCATTGTAAAGAAAAAGAGAATGCGCTGCATTAAAGACATTTTAACATTGCAGCGTGACGAATGTGCTGTGTCGATTAGGAAAGGTAGTTTTACCTGACCGAGCGCTTCCGTCACAGAATTTCTTCTGAGCATGCGTAGCACTTTGTCCGTCGGACAA
Organism: Lithobates sylvaticus; assembly: GCA_028564925.1. Lineage (NCBI taxonomy): Eukaryota > Metazoa > Chordata > Amphibia > Anura > Ranidae > Lithobates > Lithobates sylvaticus. Next base: position 78,780,699 of record CM053033.1, read on the forward strand.
GCGTACACACGCTCGGATTTGGTGTGATCGGACCGTGTTGACGGCAAATCTTTCCAGCAGGAGATAAGACTTTGTCCGTCTGCCAAACCGACGAACACTGTCCGATGGTGCATACACACGGTCTGATTTTTCAACAACCTTGTCCGATCGGACAGAATCCATGAAAAAGTCCGACCGTGTGTATGGGGCTTTAGAGAGTTTCCCTCACTCCGTGTCTGGTAACAAGTTAGCAGGACAGGAAATAAGGGGAAATCTCAGAGCATCAGTAAAAACTTGACAGGAGTCCTAGCCCTTTTCTCACTCTATTGCAAACTAGGATAAAAAAGCTTTGGCTTGACATAAACTTTAACAAACACACCTATTAAAGTTATCAACATCGTAGGACAATTCTAAAAGCACAGACCCACCCCCCCCCCAACATCTAGAAAAGGGGTCTCCAAACTACGACCCATGGCTAAATGTGGCCCTCTGTTTCTCCTACTGCAACAGTAGGAAAAGACAGTGATGGGGACCTTAAAATATGGGGGACTCTGAAGTCAGGGGGCACTCTGATGGAACCCTGATATAAAGGGGAACTCTGATAGGGACTCTGATGTTAGGAGGGACTGTGCTAGGGACCCGGATGTAAAGGTGAACTATCATACTGTTATATAAGTGGGGACTCTGATGTAAGGGAGTCTCTGATGGGGACCCGGATGTAACGGAGGATTCTAGAGGGGAGACTCTAATGTAAGGGGGGTAACCTTTAATTAATTAATGGTTTAGGTTTATTTGGAATTTATTTGCTATGGTTTAATGAATTTTTTTCACTATTGTTCTGAATCATATCTTGCTGATTAAGAATAAACAAGTCATTACATTGTATTCATTCATAATAATATGAATTTAAATTTTCTTTTCATAAACTATATTTTTGGACCTGTGAATATTTGGAGAATATACAACAGTGGTTCCTTTGCTGAAAAGTTTGGAGACCCCGATCTAGAAAAAAGCTTTTTCTACCCCTCATTTACTTTGTAGCAGTCTGCGGCAAGTATTTTGTGCAGGGAGCAGTAAAAACTCAGGTACAGTTACCCTAGGTTCACACCTATGTCTTTTTAGTGTGTTTTGCAGTTTTCAGAAACACACTACAGTTCATTTAGCATGGTTTCCTATGGTACAAGTTCACATCTATGCGTTTTGCGGCCGGTGTGTTTTTGGAAAGGGTTGGTGACTTTTTTCCCACGATTTGCGGTTAATAGACTTCCATGGAACCGCACCAGAAACGCAAGTGTTGTGTTTGTGATGCGATTTTTAATGTGTTTTGCGTTTTTAATTTTAACACTGTATATAGCTGGTTGCTAAGTATGGCTGCTGTGTCCTTAACAACCGATGAGTCATCAGCTGTCAGCTGAATGTAAAAAAAAAATAAAAAATTGCCGGCAAAAAATAAAATTGCGGAGAAGCCCTTCAGAATTGCGGAAAATCCCTTTGGGTCTAGTATGGATTCGGAAAGGACCCCCCCTGCCAAAATGTTAAAAAATGGCATGGGGTCCCCTCAAGATCCATACCAGACCCTTATCCGAGCATGCCACCCAGGAGGTCAGGAAAGGGAGGGGGCGAGCAAGACCCCCCTCCTGCCCTCAACATGGGGGGGGGTGGGTGCTTTGGGGTGGGGGTCCCCATGTTGATGAGGACAAGGGCCTCTTCCTGACAACCCTGGATGGTGGTTGTCGGGTCTGTGGGCAGGGGGCTTATCGGAATCTGGAAGCCTCCCTTTAAGAGGGGGCCCCTATGTGAATGGGTATCAGGTACATCGTACCCCTACCCATTCACCTAAAAAGCAGTGGAATGTAAAAAAAAAAAAAAAAAAAACGTTTTTTGGCAAGTCCTTTATTAGTAAAGTAGCTCTGAGATGTCTTCTCCCACCGCCATCTCTCCCGGTGCCGTCATCTTCTTACTCCACCGTCTTCTCCCCGGTGCTGTCTTCTCCCCGAGCCGCCATCTCCCGGTGTTGTTATGACAGCACTGGCAGACTACAGCTGCTGCTTATCACAGAAAAGCACAATAGTGATTTATATCAGATTTCTGATACTTCTGAGAGTGGTCAACCTGTGATAATGGGCAGGACATACAGACATTAAATAATCCAGCCTTTTTGACTAGCTTATTAGATGGAGGACAGTTCCTAGATGTTTGATGGAGGACATTTTCAGGATCTTTACGCGTAAAAGTAGATGTTTGGTTCACCCATATTATAACCATATAACCATAACCATATTATGACGAAGGGAAGACACACTGGTAGGAGTTACAGTATTGGTCAATTCATTTTTCAAATGTTCTTGGTTGGCCAGGGACATCTGCTGGTACTTATAGGTATACCTTACAATTTTAAAAGATGGAAAAAAGGAGACTCTTTTTAACACAGGATATTTAGACAAAGGACCATTGTCACACCCCAATCAATCAGACTATTAAAAATTAAAAAGCAAATATTGTCTCTTAATTTGGCTGTACGTGGAGCAAATCCGTGGATAGCACTGTTGGCACGCCAGATATCCTTCAATTGAAAAAAATAAATTGAAGCAGCTGAGTGGAAAACTTCCAGCTAAATAGTATCTGCATCCAATCAGATGCAGCTACTGTATGGGTATTTTGAGAACCAGTGGCACTGGCTCTCAGAATACAGTAACATAATACAGTGAAAAATTCATCCATCTGGACTATTTGTCATGCATGGGGGAATCTGATTTTTTTTTTGTTCAGCCCACAGTCTGAATGAGAAACATCTATGTGTGTATGGCCAACTTTATTCCTACTAGGGTTTTTTTAACGCTACTTTCCATTATGTTAGCATTTAAAAATAACAAATAAAGTAATCTGTAGGATGTCTGGAAATTTTACTGGAATACAAACTGGCATTTAAATAGTACATGTATGTATTTCGATCTGTACACCAAAAGAGAGGACATTTGAAGAGGAATGAAGAAGGGACAGGGGGATTTGTTTCAAAAAGAGGAACAGTCCCTCCAAATGAGGGACACTGGAGCTTTGAACATATGTTTGACACCAGATTCAGATGAAAATGGTCAAACTAGATAACACTCATCTGCAGACTGACATTAAACTAAAACCTTCTATCACAGGTGAGGAAGTGAATTTTGGCAGCAGCTATCTTTTAGAGACGTCACAGCCTGTAAAAGTCACTTTAAACCTGCCAAGGCAATTAAGGCCTATCAGCGTGTGGCAGCCAATGAGGCCTGCATGACCTGAGGGCCCAAATGCAGAATGAGATTTGTGATCAGCCAAATGTGATTACAGAACTATGCTGGCCACACCAGCACAGATTCACTGAGGTATAAAAAGTCACTCTTCTATGGTCTGCCTCTGTATCCTAACTGATGGCGACCAAGAAGCTCTCCTGCCTGTCTCACCTGCAGATCAGAAAGGTTGTCCCCATCTATTTCACCATGATTGGCCTTTTTTTAGCGCTTCTCATGGTCTCCCTCCATGGAACAGCCCCTGTGGACAGCTCCTTTCCCTACAGCGTCCCCCTGGATCCTCAAAGGTCACTCCGTCTTTTTTGGAATGTCAGCTACTCAGAAAAAGTAGTGCATTTCCAGATCCTTATTAAGGACCTGAAATATGGAATTATTTTTGGGATGTCCGACCGGGGGGAGTTTGAAGGAGCCGATATGGCAGTTTTATGGAGTGATGGACTGAGCTCCTTCTTTGGCGTAAGTAACTGTTTATTATCTTTTATATGTTCTGTAGGCGGGGGTACTTTCAGTGACTGGTCTGCTTATACATTTCTTTAAGAGTTTCAGTAGAGCATGTCCTTAAACATTGCCCTTGTGTGCCTCTTTTAATCCTGCTAAAAAGTATTACATGTAAAACATTGCTGTGGAGTGCTCTCTTATATAATAGAATATTCCTTATGCAGAGTCTTTCCATACATTAACTCCTATGCGGCTCTGCAGGTGCTATGGAACCACAAGTCCAAGCATATACACTGCACTGTCCACAAAAACTAGAAAAAAAATTTTTTGTGAATCTGTCACTCATGCCGCAGAATGCGGATGCTGTAGAATTTGTTATGGAGCAGTTTGTCAGTTTTAAGTTTTTTTTTTCATAATGCTTTTACTGAGTAATCAGCTGTGGAAAATTGTGTTTATTTTAGGCTTATAAAATATTGTTTTTGTCTAAAGTGCTATTCATTTATACTCCTTTTCATATGAACGTATATGAATGATATAGGATAATCACATACAAGGTAGTGCTTTGTATTTTAAATGCTTTTCTTTATCACAAAAATATTAAATAAAGGAAAAAAAATGATGGATGTTTACCAAATCAAAAGTAACTGTAGATATATTTTCACTATAAAATTGGAAGCTACAGTGCCTTGAAAAAGTATTTCCAAATTTTTTCATGTTACAACCAAAAACGTAAATGTATTTTATTGGGATTTTATGTGATAGACCAACACAAAGTGGCACATAATTGTGAAGTGGAAGGAAAATGATAAATGGTTTTCAACATTTTTTACAAATAAATATGTGAAAAGTGTGGTGTGCATTTGTATTCAGCCTCCATGAGTCAATACTTTGTAGAACCACCTTTCGCTGCAATTACAGCTGAATGTCTTTTATGGGGATGTCTCTACCAGCTTTGCACATCTAGAGAGTGACATTTTTGCCCATTCTTCTTTGCAAAATAGCTCAAGCTCTGTCAGATTGGATGGAGAGCGTCTGTGAACAGCAATTTTCAAGTCTTGCCACAGATTCTGGATTGGATTTAGGTCTGGACTTTGACTGGGCCATTCTAACACATGAATATTCTTTGATCTAAACCATTCCATTGTAGCTCTGGCTGTATGTTTAGGGTCGTTGTCCTGCTGGAAGGTAAACATCCGCCCCAGTCTCAAGCCTTTTGCAGACTCTAACAGGTTTTCTTCTAAGATTGCCCTGTATTTGGCTCCATCCATCTTCCCATCAACTCTGACCAGCTTCCCTGTCCCTGCCACCATGTTTCACGGTGGAGATGGTGTGTTCATTGTGATGTGCAGTGTTAGTTTCCCCCCACACATAGCGTTTTGCTTTTAGGCCAAAAAGTTACATTTTGGTCTCTTCTGACCAGAGTACTTTTAATACACGTTTGCTGTGTCCCCCACATGGCTTCTCACAAACTGCAAACGGGAGTTCTTATGGCTTTCTTTCAACAATGGCTTTCTTCTTCCCACTCTTCCATAAAGGGCAGATTTGTGGACTGCATGACTAATAGTTGTCCTGTGGACAGATTCTCCCACCTGAGCTGTGGATCTCTGCAGCTCCTCCAGAGTTACCATGGACCTCTTGGTGCTTCTCTGATTAATGCTTTCCTTGCCCGGCCTGTCAGTTTAGGTGGTATCTTGGTAAGTTTGCAGTTGTGCCATACTCTTTCCATTTTCAGATGATGGATTGAACAGTGCTCCGTGAGATGTTCAAAGCTTGGGATATTTTTTTTTTAAAAACCTAACCCTGCTTTAAACTTCTCCACAACTTTATCCCTGACCTGTCTGGTGTGTTCCTTGGCCTTCTTGATGCTGTTAGTTCACTAAGGGTCTGTAACAAACCTCTGAGGGCTTCACAGAACAGCTGAATTTATACTGAGATTAAATTACACACAGGTGGACTCTATTTACTAATTAGGTGACTTCTGAAGGCAATTGGTTCCACTAGATTTTAGTTAGGGGTATCAGAGTAAAGGGGGCTGAATACAAATGCACGCCACACTTTTCACAAATTTATTTGTAAAAAAAAATTTGAAAACCATTTATCATTTTCCTTCCACTTCACAATTATGTGCCACATTGTGTTGGTCTAATCCCAATAAAATACATTTAAAAAAAAAATACCAACATCAGAAATCAAAATAAAATAACTAATTTTACTTTTGTTTTTTTGAGTTAGGTTGTAAAAAAACATTTTTATTACTCTCACAAAATTGCAGAATATTTTCTTGCATTTGCTGTTTTTTTAAAATGTGGAAAAGTTTCAGAAATCACCTGAAATTAACAAATTAACTAATTTTACTACATCTGCCTAGCAGGAGTCTGGTTGCTGGTGAATACATTGCTAACCATGGACTCCCAATAAATCTGTTGCTTGCAGATGTGGAATCCTACTAGCTAATTTGAACAGAGAGGAGAGATGGTATCATTTATACCGACTGACAGCAGCCAGGAGGTGGTGCCTGTTCCGGGCACATCTGTGGGCACTCACAGAATACATTTTGTGAGTTGTTTTCTTATTTTTCTTATGTCAAGTAACTAAATGGCTGCTGTTTTTCATGTTGATAAAGAAGCCACCGTAACATCTAAACCAATATTTGACAACATGATTGTAAATTCAAAGAATGAAAACCTTATTTCCCAGACTGTGGGGTTGATGTAAAGCAGTGGGTCCATATTTATGACAGAGAATGTAATCTGTATGTAATCTGGACATGGCGCACAGCATCTTCAATTCAATATTAACAGAAGATGGAGATGCAAATATTATGGGGTGATGTGAGGAAGTTTAGTAACAACTGCCCAAGTAACACACATGCCCAAAATAGAATGAGAAAGTAACTGTTTCTGAGATAACCTGCTGCACCTGGAAGTACGTTTAGAACTGCATTAGGTCCATGTAAGCATTGCGCATGTGCAGGCGGCTCTTGTAAATGTTAGGCAACGTACATGCAGTTGCATGCATAGTAAAGGTGCACCTCTAATCTTAGTAGAAATACGTAACTCAGACTAATTTTTCATCTTTATGTTTTGTTTTGTTTTTTGAGATTTGCACACAGGTCATATGAGCATGTAACGTTGCTAACATGTGACATGTACCTTGTTATGTAAAAAGACTCTGCCCCTCTAGCTTCCTTTTTAAGGCCTAGAGGGCTCCCCCCTCTAATGCATATGGTTTCTTTTGGCTAGCTTTTGCTTTTAAAGGGGAACTCCACACTCCACTACATTCTCCAATGCTCTTGGCTCCCCCCTCTAATGCATATGATTTCCTTTGGCTAGCTTTTGTTTTTAAAGGGAAACTCCACACTCCACTACATTCTCCAATGCTCTGGGCTCCCCCCTCTAATGCATATGATTTCCTTTGGCTAGCTTTTGCTTTTAATGAGGAACTGCGCACTCCACTACATTCTCAAAAGGCCGTGGGATGCCTTCACCAATCCAAACAAGATCCCTTTCCAGAGCATGCAACAGGGCCAGCTAGGAAAGGGGCAAGAAGAGTGTGCGCCCAACCCCCTCCTGAACCATACAAGGCCACATGCACTCAACATAGCTGTCTGCCTTTGGGGCTTGTTGGGCTCAGCCCAATACCAACCACAAAGCACCTTGTACTTACTAGTTTAAAGGGGCTTTCCACATTCTGTAAAGCCCCCTGTCTGCAGCCCCCCACAACCGCAGACTAGGGTTGTATGGAAGAGGCCCTTGTCCCCCTGAATATGGAAACAAGGTGGTTTACTTTTGGGGTGCCTGTGCCCCTCCTGTCCCCAAGCATCCACCCCCCTATCATGGGCTGGCTTGTTGTGTGTTTGGCTAGGGGTATGTTAGTGTTTGGGAGGGGAACAATCTTTTTTTAGTTTAAGGTGGTATTTTTCACGTGAGGGGTTCTCATTTAAATTCTTAAGACCCAAATGGCCTGGTATGTATTGGGGGGGCATGCCCTATTCTTATATTTTTTTTTGTTAAGATCTTGATGCCGTACATCTTTGAAGCTGCATTTTGGATACATGCTACAGATGCACCACTTTACAGGCAGAGTAAGCCCCCCCCCCCCCCCAAGTTACTAGCTTTTAAGCAATTTGGCATTTTTAAAGACACTTCTCCTTGTTTCGTTTTTGGGGTAGTCAAAATTGGTGACATTGATATATGTCCCCTGGGCCCCCATACCCATTTTAAGGCCAATAACTAGAAAATAAGCCAGCCAAATGGGGACTAGCAAAATTAACAGGTCAGTTCCCATAGACTGCAATGGTGTTTGTTGTATAACTTTTGCCCATGTAATGCCGCGTACACACGATCGGAAATTCCGCCAGCAAAAGTCCGATGAGAGATTTTGGTCGGAAAATGCGACCGTGTGTATGCTCCATCAGACTTTTGCTGGCTGAATTCCAGCCAGCAAAAGACTGAGAGCAGGTTCTCAATTTTTCGGTCGGAAAAAGTTTCAATCGGAAATTCCGATCGTCTGTACCAATTCTGACGTACAAAATTCCTACACATGCTCGGAAACAATTTGACGCATGCTCGGAAGCATTGAACTTAATTTTATCGTCTCGTTGTAGTGTTCACCAAGTTTTTGATGGTCGAAAGTGCAGCAATCTTTTGTGTGACCGTGTGTATGCAAGCCAAGCTTGAGCGGAATTCCGTCTGAAAAATCATCCAAGATTTTTCCACTTGTGTGTACGCGGCATTAGGCTGTTTGTTTGCTTCCCCGGACTGGGTTGTTTGTCCCACCTGTAATTTTGTAGCTTAATGGATAATGTGCTTCATTTTTGACAGGGGGCGGCTTATTTTGTGCTAGCTGCATTTGTATTGCTCTGGGCATGCTCCTGGACTTTGTTTTTTGTTTTTTGTGCTTTTTGTGTGTGAACAGCACTTGGATTGTTCTGGGCATGCTCAGAGAGTGTGTTTTTTGGGTTAGTAATTTAAGGATATCCTTAACAGGTGTACCCACTTTGAAGTAATGTCTCGACACTGGGTGAACTTGCATTTTGTGTGTTTCATGGACTGTGCATGTGTTTTAAATTGCATCATTGGCACAGAAAATGGAAAATTGTATCAAATACTTACCGTAATTTTCCTTTCCTGACGGCAATACATGGCAGCATACACATGATGTAGCTCCGCCCCTATATCCACCCACAGGACCGGTTTAGCTCTAAAAAGTCTGACTGAGAGCTACCTTCCCCATTCCCTGTATAAAGCACAAAAATCAGAGGGAGGGTTCGTATGCTGCCATGTATTGGTGTCAGGAAAGGAAAATTACGGTAAGTATTTGATACAATTTTCCAATTGACGCCAACATGGCAGCATACATATGATAAATAATGAGCTTTTGAAAGGGAGGGCTTAATGCTGCAAACTTAGTCTTTATTTAACCACTTCCCGACCGTAGGCCGTCATATGACGGCCTCCAGTTTGTGGGGGTATATCTGAATGATGCCTGTAGCTACAGACATCATTCAGATATTGCCGGTTTCAGCCGGCGATTCCCTGCACCATAAGAACGATCATAGCGGCTGTTCCGCCGCTTGATCGTTCTTATGGGCGGCGGGAAGGGACGCCCCCCCCCTCTCCCGCCGCCCTCCGGTGCTTCTACCGACTCACCGCTTCCATCGGTGAGTCGGACACAGGAACCGCCGGCCCCGGATGATCACTATAGAGATTTCCGGCGGACCAGATGGTCGCCGGAGTCTCTATGATCGTTCGGAGGCCGGGCCCGATGTGATGACGTCACACCCGGCCTCTGCATTCGAATAACGGCGCCGCCTCCGCTGGGAAGCGGTTATCGTTTTTTTTTTTTTTTTTTTTTTTTTTTAGGCTTTCCAGCCTAGAGGTGAGATGTGGGGTCTTATTGACCCCATATCTCACTGTTAATAGGTCCGATCAGGTAATATTCCTATTACAAGGGATGTTTACATTCCTTGTAATAGGAATAAAAGTAATCAATTATTTTTTTTTTTTTTTAAACTGTCAAATTTAAAAAATAAAAGTCAAATTAACAATAATAAAAAAAAAAAAATTTTTTTTAAAGCGCCCCTGTCCCCGTGAGCTCGTACGCAGAAGTGAACGCATACGTAAGCCCCGCCCACATATGAAAACGGTGTTCAAACCACACATGTGAGGTATCGCCGCGAACGTTAGAGCGAGAGCAATAATTCTAGCCCTATACCTCCTCTGTAACTCAAAACATGTAACCAGTAAAAAATGTTAAAGCGTCGCCTATGGGGATTTTTAAATACCAAAGTTTGGCGCCATTCCACGAGCGCGTGCAATTTTGAAGCGTGACATGTTGGGTATCTATTTACTCGGCGTATCTTCATCTTTCACATTATGCAAAAAAAATTGGGCTAACTTTACTGTTTTGTTTTTTTTTAAGCATGAAATTGTTTTTTTTCTGAAAAAAACGTGTTCGAAAAATTGCTGCGCAAATACTGTGCGAGATAAAAAGTTGCAACGAGTGTCATTGTATTCTCTAGGGTCTTTGCTAAAAAAACATATATAATGTTTGGGGGTTCTATGTAATTTTCGAGCAAAAAAATTATGAATTTTACATGTAGGAGAAAAATGTCAGAATTGGCCTGGTTGCGAAGTGGTTAACAATAGACAGAAGCTTGGATAGTTTTCCTCCCAAACTCTACTTTAGTAAGAGCTTCTGGATCCACCCTGTAGTGTTTCAGGAACGTGTGATGGGATGACCAGCCAGCCACTATGCATATTGTCTCCATACTGTCTGCCCATGCTGCCCAAGAAGAAGACATCGCCCTGGTTGAGTGAGCTCTAACCACCTACGGAGGATCCTTCCCAGCCGCTCTATATTCCCAGTGAATAGTTCTTACAATCCAGACCGAGATGGTTCTGGCCGAGGCCTCTTTACCTTTAAATTTTCCGGAAGGTATTATGAAAAGTCTGTCAGAACATCTGAATGTAGAAGTAGCCTGGAGAGGTCTTTTGGAATGTCCAACTCATGCAGATCAGCATGTGATTCCACTGGGAAGGCTGGAAGCACCCATTCACTGGAGAGATGAAATATCGATGCCACTTTTGGGACAAAGTGATCCAATGGTCTCAGCACAACCCTGTCTGGGAAGAATATGATATAGGTTTGGCTGCCCCGAATTCTTGGATTTCTGACACCCTTCCCCCTGAAGTTATGGCTATTAGGAATGCCATCTTTAACCACTTCCGAGGAGGAGGCAGTAACTTCTCCCTCTGCCTGAAAGGTTGTCTGTAATACTGGGTCTGGCGAATCAGCTCGCCTAGTCCACTGGGCTGGAGTCACACCTGAAGGGCCTGGTACCTCTCTAGCTAGCTGTTCGAGCCGACCAAAAAATTCTGCCAAGGAGTCACAGACTACTTTCTTGAGCAAGGTTGACACCTGCTGACTTTCATACTCCTGGTCTCTGGCAAGCTGTATGAAGCAGCTGCTGCAAATTAGCTTTCCTGGCATGGGGTCATCTTCACATGATCCAACGATCCAGAGGGTCTCTGGACCTCCTAGAGCGGGAGTTTGAGCGGCTGGGGCTGGAATAGACAAGAAGGCACACTTGTCAGGGCATAACATACTCTTTTTCCCACGTTTTCTTACTTACTCAAAGTTGGCCCTTACTTGGTATTGCGGTGGTCTTGGTTATGTGGCGGTAGGCTCATGCTGGTGTGAGAAACGAAAGGTGCAAAGGGACTGCATGGCAACAGAGAAAGAAAACAAGAAGAAAGAAAGAGAAGGGAAAACACACTCATATATATATATATATATATATATACATATCCCCATTTTTGTTTTAAAGAAAAGGCAAATTTATGTAATAAGAATATGGTCAGAGACCTTCCATCACCCAACAATGCATTCATCCTGCTACCCCCCCCCCCCCCCTCCTCACTCACATGCCTCTGGCTGCTCCTCTTTTTGTTTTACAGAGATGCTGCTTGTCTTGCCAAAAATCCAAAGGCATACATTTTTTTGCATCTTTTTTTTATATATTCTTTATTTTCATAATTTATATAGTTGTACAAAACATTCCATTTTGGTCATTGCACTTTTCCCAAACATTCAAACATTTCATTTATTACAACTTTTCCCTCCCCCTCCACCCCCCCCCACACCCCCCCCCCACCCCCTAAAAAAAACAAAAAAAAAACCCCTATTCAAATTATTTTTGAATAGTAATCCCACCCCTCCTCGCTCGTCTCCTTCCTCCTTCGTCCTTATCCCTCTATTAACCCTTGGTGTCTCTCCGTCTCCCTGAATGCAAGCCATTGCCCCATGAGGAGGGAGACCAGCGTCAGAGGAACCCCTGCATAAGCGACACCACCCCCCTTAGCCCATATACATTTAAAATAAAAAATTACATCACTGGAGACATTTTAACTATATAAGATGAAAGGACAGACCTGAAACAAGTATCATGGAAAGACACACACGCCATGCAGTCCCAGCCGCTAGATCCGGACCCCACAGCAGGCATGCCACAAGAGGATTGCCGTTTGATTAGAGAACACCTCAGCCCCAAAAGACCCAAGAAGGGGCTCCCCACCTTGGTGCGTTTAGCAGCCTAAGATGTGGGACTGTGTGCTGGGAGAGGCTGAACCCAGACAAATCTTTGAGGACAAAAAGGAGAATTTGGGAGGTAGCTCCAGGGCCGCTGATAAGCCAGTACAACTGGCCCTGTTTTACCGGGCCTGGCCACCAGAGGGGGGGGGGGGGCGAACAATCTGAATAGATTGCAGAAGAAAAAAAAAAAGTCTTTCTCCAACTCCCCCCCCTCCTCCACTCCTCCCTCAGCAGCTGTTCAGCTTCTCTCAATGAGCACTCACTACGGGCTAAACATCTCAGAGGCACAGAGGCAGACTGTGAGATACTGTAGTTTGAGTGGGCGGGAGGGGGTGTGGCCAGGCTTTAAGGATGATCACTCCCAGGTTCTTCTGGTGTGCACTGTGCACACATGAGCTGCATTAGGCCCCTTTCACACTGGGGCGGTTTTCAGGCCCCTTTCACACTGGGGCGGTATTCACCGCTCCTATACCGCTCCTACCTATTGATTTCAATGGGACACCGCGGTAACACCGCGGCAATCCCGCCGCAAAGCGCCACGGCGGCGCTTTGCGGGGGATTTTAACCCTTTTTCGGCCACTCGCGGGGGTAAAACCGCACCGCGAGCGGCCGAATACCGTGGCTAAAACGACGGTAAAGCAGCGCTAAATATATCGCTGCTTTACCGTCGCCGCGGCTCCCGCCCCAGTGTGAAAGGGGCCTTATGGTGGCATTGGATCTGGATTCTAGGGGGACTGCAGGTTAGCCCAGTCACAATAACCGGAATGTAAAGTCTAATGTCTGCTTTTTTATGTAGCACAGCTGTCCTGACTATGAGAAATTGGGTTTTAAACTGCACTGCCCAATTTCTCACAGAAGTGCTACATGAAAAAGGAGATGCCATCAATGTCAGCAAACTCCACTTTTTATTACTTCTATCTAAATTTTTAGATCACTGGATCACACCATGCCTGGAGCTGAATCACACAGGAACGCACTGTGCGTTCCTGTGAAATTCACATATGGGTCTGTTCAGTGCAATTTCAAGCTCATTCATTTTGAATGGGCTAAAATTGCAATGCACCAAAAGGAGGGTATGCACTACTTTTTAACATGCACTGCAACCAGATCATATGATGGTCAGGTGCAGGGAAAACACACTACGTTTGTGACCTGCGTTTGAGGTGTCATTAACTTTTTATTGACACCTGCTGCAGATCGCAAAAGCAGTGCGTTTTGCATGCAGGTTGAATTGTACAGGAATCCACAGCACATTCCTTCGCTATTCAGATGTAGGCATGGTGTGAACCGGCCCTTAGACATAATATTACTTCTCATTAAAAGTTTAGAAAAAGTTTTTTAAAGTGGGCTTAGCTGACATAAATGGCATCTTCTTCTTTTTCATGTAGAACTGTTTGACTGTGACAAATTGGACAGTGCAGCTTCATCTGCATCCTACACACAGTCATCTTAGACTCTAACCACACCCCTTTAAGCCATGCCCAATAATTAAGCGTAATTTAAACCACGTCCATTTTCCAGCTCCGTGTGGCACATATTTTAAATTAGCCACGCCCACAATTGAGCCTTTATGTATACCCTAGCCTCATTGTATACCCTAGCCTCTCTGTATAGGGGCGGGACCAGGGGTGGGGCTGAAGGAGGGACCAGGGGTGGGGCTGAAGGGGGCCCCGTCAGGTAGGCTGTACGGGGCCCCATGATTTCTATCAGCGGCCCTGGTTAGCTCTCAGTCAGACTTTTATAGAGATAACAACAAAGCATGGGGAATGCCCAGGAAAAAACCCAAGCCTACTTACCAACCAGCTCGCAGACAACCAAATTACCCTGTCTAATAGTATGCGTTAAAAATTAGTTTAGTCCGCACGCATTTGCAAACACATGCGTGAGCCACAGAGCCACGTCACAGCACCCTGGTATCTGTGGTCCTAACACTAAAATATAAGTGTCCCCACAATGGAGGCACATGCATTCTGATGGATAAATGAGGACAGGTGGCTGAAGGAGAGCCTCTTATTGCCTTTTATAAAGATAAACAGGTTCTGTGGGTGGATATAGGGGCGGAGCTATATCATATGTATGCTGCCATGTATCGGCGTCAGGAAACCTATGTTATATAAAGCTTGCAAATAGCATTCTTTACCTTGCCCTGAAAAGAGGCTAGATTTCTTGTTGGTGTGTGCCAAGAGAGTGGACTTGGGCATCCTTATATAGTTTGTAACATGTATTTTCTGTTTGTATTTTGTTTGTTATGTATTTGCAAAACAGATGTGTTTTAGAGCAAGTATTTTTGACCTTTGAATTTTTTTATTTTGGGGGGGGGGGGGGGGGTATTTTCCCCTGAAATATTTTTGATGTTGTTAATGTGTGTCGTTTGTAGGTTGTTAGTTTCACATTGATTTAATTGTCTGTGCTGCATTATTTTTCAAAATCTTCCTCAAGATGCTGTGACTAGTGTTTAAATCCTTAAAGCGGGACGGTACCTGAAAAAAAAAAAAATGAAAAGCCAGCAGCTACAAATACTGCAGCTGCTGACTTTTAATAAATGGACACTTACCTGTCACAGGTTCCAGCGATGTGGGCAGTAGAGGCCGATCAATCGATCGGCTCTCTGCTGCTACCGGCGCCATTCTCAGTGAGGGAATCAGGAAGTGGCTTCACTTCCCGGTTCCCTACTGCGCATGCGCGAGTCGTGCAGCGCAATGAGAATCGCCAGAGCTGTCTGCCGGGACACGTGTGTGTCCCGGCAGACAGCGCGCCAGGACAGGAAGTGGCGTAAACTCCCATGGGAGTTTATGCCCGGAAGTGGGTGCAGATACCTGTCTTAGACAGGTATCTGCACCCCCTTCCCCCCTGAAAGGTGCCAAATGTGACACCGGAGGGGGGGGTGGGGGTTCCGAAAAGCGGAATTTCTACTTTAGGGTGGAATCCCGCTTTAAAGGAGTTGTAAAGGCAGAAGGTTTTTAATTTTAATCTTAATGCATTCTATGCATTGAGATAAAAAAACCTTCTGTGTGTAGCAGCCTCCCCAGCAACCCTAATTAGTTACCTGAGCCCCTTCTCTCTCCAGCGATATTTAGGTACAATCAGATTATTTCCTTTATACATTCTAAACTTTATTTGTTAGATGGACCTCTTATACTTACAAATTTAGAATTATCCTGCCAAACTAAGGGCCTCCTACAGGGACGAATATCTACGGTATATGCCACCCTTACTGACCCGAATACCAAACTCCCTTACATGAAGCAATGGGAACAGGACTTGAATACCACTTTTGAGTTATCTGACTGGCAAGATGTAGCTCATGCTTTATCTAAAGTATCCATTAATACAACACTAATTGAGGCTAATTATAAAACCCTCCTTCGCTGGAATCTAGTACCAACCAGGGTCGCTAAGATGCATCCATCTGCATCCCCCATGTGCTTTAGACAATGTGGCCAGGCGGGTACGATGTACCACATTTGGTGGCAATGTCCAAATATCACTAGATTTTGGATTCGTATATTCAACCTGGTGAACTCTGTGACAGGGATTAATATCCGTAAACCCCCGGAAACAGCACTTTTCTAAAAATGTACTGAGGGAGTCCCTAAGAAATCGATCAAACTAATTACATATATATTTTTGGCTGCTAGAATAACCATTGCCAAATATTGGAAGCAGTCAGTGGTTCATCTTGACTCTGTAAAGAATAAGCTTAACTGGATTATGGTTAATGATAGACTCACCTGTATTCTCCGCAACACTACTAAGAAATTTGATGTAATATGGGATCCGTGGATACGATATATATCTTTATCCTAATTCACCTCTGGCTGGCCCTTCTCCCCCTTCTTATTCCCGTCTTCTTTCTCCTCTTCCTTCTCCTCTTTCTTACTCCTCTCTTTAACACATACTGTTTACCAGACATCCTTAGAGATATAGGATGACTGAATAGTTCATATGATTCCATGTTGTTGAGATTTATAAAAAAAGAGTACAAAGTAACCACCGCCCCTCCCCCCTTTTTTTTTTCTCCCTTCCCCTCCCCTTCCTCTTCCCTATCCCCCTCCTTCAGTTCCTACACTATACCTTTTCCATGTACTATAACCATCTCCAGTAGTACAAATCTAAGTGGCTCGTTGGGCAGTGGTGCAGGGGCGGCGCCGCATGCAGGGCTGATCTGCTCGGGGTGCAGTGCACCCGGGCGCCAGAGAGGTGGGGGCGCTGAAGCGCCAGAGTGCTCCCTTCCTTTCTCCTCCTCTTGTTCATTTCCAGCCGCTCACCCCCGCTGTGTTTCCTGCCCAAGCCCCTCCCCGCCCCCTCCTCCTGCCAGAAAAGGAGAGCAGCTGGGGATAAGATCGGAGGCAGAGCGGCTGGTCTCCATGTGGAGGGAGACCAGCGACAGCAGCGCAGTGACCTCGCAGGGGGGGCGGGTGGGGAGGTCCGGTCCGTGCCTGACATGTTCTCTTCCTCCTCTCTGTGTGCCTGCTTTGAACAACTACTCTCCAGTTTTTATGTACCCTAATGGAGGGGAGAGTGGGGGGTCTGTACTAATGGAGGGGGGGTCTGTACTAATGGAGGGGGGTCTGTACTAATGGAGGGGGGGGTCTGTGCTAATGGAGAGGGGGTCTGTACTAATGGAGGGGGGGGGTCTGTACTAATGGAGTGGGAGGGTCTGTCCTGGGGGGGGGGTCTGTACTAATGGAGGGGGGGGTCTGTACTAATGGAGGGGGGGGTCTGTCCTGGGGGGTCTGTACTAATGGAGGGGGGTCTCTCCTGGGGGGTCTGTACTAATGGAGGGGGTCTGTACTAATGGAAGGGGGTCTGTCCTTGGGGGTCTGTACTAATGGAGGAGGGGTCTGTACTAAAGGAGGGGGGGTGGGGGGGTCTGTACTAATGGAGTGGGGGTCTGTACTGGGGGGTCTGTACTAATGAAGTAGGGGGTCTGTCCTGGGGGGGGGGGGGGATCTGTACTAATGGAGGGGGGTCTGTCCTGGGGGTCTGTAATAATGGGGGGGGGGGGGTTTCCTGGGGGGCCTGTACTAATGGAGGGGGGTTTTCCTGGGGGGCCTGTACTAATGGAGGGGGGTTTCCTGGGGGGTCTGTACAAATGGAGGGAGAGAGAGAACCCCGCTGCCCTGCGCCACCAGAGGGAAAGCCACACAGCCTAGCGCCATCCCCGGTGGAGAAAGGAATGGATTCATTGCAGGAATACAGATCTGGGTGCTACCCAGCAGAATCGCCACGGGCAGTTCAGCGTGAGCTGACTCCTGATCAGAGGAACCGTTGCTGGGTCAGGTGAGAGGGCCGATCGGCCATTATCTACTAACGTCCATAGGAACTGCAGTCTCTCAGCATCTCCTGTACTATGTCTGCAGTCTCTGACTGTCTCCTGTAGTATGTCTGCAGTCTCTGATCATCTCCTGTCATATGTCTGCAGTCTCTGATCATCTCCTGTCATATGTCTGCAGTCTCTGACCGTCTCGTGTAATATGTCTGCAGTCTTTGACCGTCTCCTGTAATATGTCTGCAGTCTTTGACTGTCTCCTGTAATATGTCTGCAGTCTTTGACTGTCTCCTGTAGTATGTCTGCAGTCTTTGACTGTCTCCTGTAATATGTCTGCAGTCTTTGACTGTCTCCTGTAATATGTCTGCAGTCTTTGACTGTCTCCTGTAGTATGTCTGTGGTCATCGATAAAGGACGAGAGTGGTGGTGGTGTGTGTGTGTGTGTGGGGGGGGGGGGGGGGGGCGGTATTGAAGGACCCGGCCTTGGGGTGGCAAAGGGAGTAAATACGGGCCTGGCCACACTCCTAATTCTGAAGGTATAAAAATGGTTTCAGCACGGTCCCTAATCTGTGATGTATGAAAAAAAAGCACATGCTTGAAAAATAATGGTCTAGCATGTCTTGAAAAAATCTGTTCTCATGTGCCTTGTATAATGCCCACAAAATATCATTTGTGACATACAAGTGGGTCATGGCACATCTTCATTCCAAAATTGCACTTAAGATGGTCATACACTATGCAATCTGATTGGTCAATCTCTGTACAACTCGATATTTAGGCAAAATGGGTAATAGGAAGATGTACTTGAACAATTAATTCATATTATAGGAAATCAAACAGGCTCTTGCACTAAATTCTAATTTAGGCTGGATTCACACCTATGCATTTTTTAGTGCTTTTTGCATTTTGCAGGTTTGCACTACAGAATGTGTTCCATAGGAAACCATGGTAAATGGACTGTAGCAAATATGAAAAATGCAAAAAGCACTAAAAATGCATAGGTGTGAATCCAGCCTTATTTAACCACTTCAATACAGGGCTTTTAAACACCCTTCCTTACCAGAGCACTTTTTGCGATTCGGCACTGCGTCGCTTTAACTAACAATTGCGCGGTCGTGCGACGTTACACCTTTCTTTTGGTGGTATTTGATCACCTCTGCGGTTTTTATTTTTTGCGCTATAAACAAAAGAAGAGCGACAATTTTGAAAAAAAAACACAATATTTTTTTTACTTATTTAAATATCCCATTTTTTTTTTAAAAAAACTATTTTTTTCCTCAGTTTAGGCCGATACGTATTCTTCTACATATTTTTGGTAAAAAAAATCGCAATAAGCGTATATTGATCGGTTTGCGCAAAAGTTATAGCGTCTACAAAATAGGGGATAGATTTATTGAATTTTTTTTTTTTTTTTACTAGTAATGGCGGCGATCTGCGATTTTTTTTCGTGACTGCGACATTGCGGCGGACACTTCGGACACTTTTGACACATTTTTGGAACCATTCACATTTACACAGCGATCTTGCTATAAAATTGCAATGATTACTGTGTAAATGTGACTGGCAGGGAAGGGGTTAACACTAGGGGGCGCTGTAGGGGTTAATGTGTTCCCTATAGGAGTGATTCTAACTGTGGGGGGAGGGGACTCAAGGGGAGGAGACCGATCATGTGTTCCTCCGTACTGGGATCACATGATCGGTCTCCTGCTCGCTGACAGGACGTGGAGCTGTGTGTTTACACACACAGCTCCACGGTCCCGCACGGTCTCGTTCTTTTAACGGGCAATCGCGGGTGCCCGGCGGACATCGCGGCCGCCAGGCACCTGCACCGGGTCCCGAGCGATGCCGCGGGCGCGGGCGCACCCCCCAGGCGGCCGGGAATCCGAGGACGTCATATGACGCCCACCCAGGATGGTAGATCCACCTTGTGGGCGTCATATGAGCATGAGGCGGTATTGAAGCGGTTAAGATCTAACTGATTGCAGTGTATGGTCACCTTTAAAGATCAAGATCGGAAAATATTACTTTATTGGGTTTAGTAACACTTCTCTGTTCTTTGTAATGTATTGAAAGATTTGGGTAAAAAAAGATATATTAGAAGTAATAGGAATGAGATTAGCATCAAAAGGGTTAATTAACTGAGAACACCTACTAATTGCCTAACAAGACACACCCAATTAGATGAAATTAACCAATTGTATTGGGCGTGCGCTATTATCAACGAGAAAACCGCATTTACCATAGCGGCAGTTGCAGTTTAGATATGCAGGTATTTATTATCGCTATTTGCGCATCAACGTGCGCTGGTTCGCACGTTCAATTGACGATTTTCCGGCACACCAATAATATATGAACTTGTGCTGCACCTTCTCCTTAGCGACTGACTCTCTGTGTTGCCCATACCAACCAATCAGGTTTTCCTTTCATGCGCTCAAATAGCACAGAAGGAAAATTAAACTGATATTCCGGTGGATTGATATGGGCAGCACAGATTGAGACAATTCAGGCATTATATTACCCGTAGCAACCAGTCAGAATTCAGACTAGTTCAGGATGAATTTGAATTGGTTTCTCCCTAATGAATAAGGCAATCGAAAAATAGGCCCCATTAATACTTATTTAATCTCTTTACTATTCTTTTTTCCTAGCTGAATAGGCTGGTCTATTTTCATATCCATTTTTATTTTATTATTATTTCACTGTCAGCCCTGCAGAACCACAGTCTTAAATACTCAAAACTTTGTAAACGGAGCCTGTAAATAACTTAGAGCATACTAGAATTATGTAATAGAGAGGGCCAAGTGGGCGGACAGGTGCCAGAACAATATGGCAGGTACATTAATGAGTAGGATGTGGGAATCAACAATCATATGCTGGACTGCATTGTATCATAAACTTGTGAATCTGTTTTTTTCATACTCAAAGATGTCCACGATATTGAATAAAAAAACTACTCTGCTGGTAAAGTTGCTTCTTTACAGTATTGTCTTTAGAAATTGTGTTGCCTTACAGTTCCATCATGGCATGTTTAAAATAAACTCTGTATGAAGACTGTTTGAAAAATTCCTCAATTGTAATATATACAGTATAATTTTTCATAAAAGCTGCATCATATATCAATAAATTGTTGTACTTGAGCTTTAATAATATGATGGAATCGGTCATTGATCACTCAGGCTGTAAATCATAACTTTGGAGCAAGTGACAGGGTGAAAGGCAGCAGTAGAGGCTGATCCGTGTCAGACACTAGTGAACACAGCCGAGAACTAAACAGATTGACAAGGTTGTATCATCTTGGATACAGTATCTCAGCCCAAGAGGTAGATACTGACACTTGATCATACTTAAGGCCAAAGTTTAGGTAAAACCAGTGGCGGTTGGTACCCAATATTGTGGGGGGCTCGCCTTCCTGTCCGTCTATCGCCCCCCCCCCCCACCACCACTCACAGGAGACGGACGGGAAGGCAACAACCCCCCCCCCCCCCCTGCGGGAGACACGGACAAAAAAAGCAATCACCTCCCCCGCCCGAGAGATGGACAGGAAGGCCTCCTTACCTTAGAAGGCAGATGGTAGGGCTTTCTGATTGGCCGGGAGGCGAATCAGGAAGATAATAGAAAATATTAATTCGCTATTGTCACACAAGTGGTGTGCTCGGGGGGAAACAGTGCTCTGCGCTCTGAGCCCACCCTTTTTTGAAGCCAATTAGAGCCTCAGGCTCTAATCATATGCTTCAAAAAAAAAAAAATATATGCGTTTTTCCTTTTTTTTTTCAACGTTAGAGCGTTTTTACAGCTGAAAAACTCCTCTCAAAACCCACTAGTTCTGGGATTTTTTTCAGCCAGAAAATGCCCCAGACAAAAAACGCTGATAATAGCCTATGTGTGCATGGACACATATGATAACATGCTGGGGAGTTTACTGGCTGCAGAAAAAAAAAACCTGAAGCCAAAAACAGCACCTGTAAAAATGTCCAGTGTGCATGAGGCCTTAAAAGGAACAGTACTCACATTTAATTTAAAGTTTCAGGGTTGAAATTCTCTGTTTTCTTTCCCTTTCCTATACCCCAAAGCTGTAGTCTTCTGGTGTTGTGGGTATAATACAAGCCGGGGGACCCATCATATGCACTCCTCAATAGTGCTGACTATGCTCACCCTTTCCACTCATCTCCCCTATTCACCCATTCATAGAATCTGTACTCTAGCTTCCATGAATGAAAAGCTATTTATAAATAGAGGACAAGCGGATAAGTGGAAGGTCTGCCTCCTTCATAAAGTGAGAGATGTTACTGTAAAGTGGTAATAGTCTAAATCTGGCAACAAATCCATTTATTTTTCTGTTCATTGAGAGATACATTAAAGTGGTTGTAAACCCTTCCATATACCCAGTGAAGTGACTGGCCTTATGTGATACACAGAGATGAAACAAATCCTCCTACATAAGTTGTACCTGTATATCTGCAGCCCTTTCTTCTCTACATCTGTTCAACGTGCTAAATTGTAAAGCTTGTCTGAGAGTTCAGAATAAATGAGGTGGAGAGCTGAAGTTACACTCCACAGAGCTCAGTGGGGAGTCCTTCATACAGCACACAGAAACAGAGCTAAGACTGTCAATCAGCTGTCAACCAGCTGGAGCTCCCTCCCCTGTCACAATTTTTCTCTTGGTGTAAGGAAAACTTGTCAGAAGTGATTCATGCTGATAGCAGAGAAACAAAGCAGCAGACAGAAATGACACTTAATGCTCTTAATTGAGGAAAGTACACATTATATTACACATACACAGTATAGATGGATATGCTTTGTTCAAATGTTTTATGTCTGAGGTTTACAACCGCTTTAAGTCTTAAACCTTTGGGTTATACTGCTGCCTACAGGAGGACTGGTCACTGGCAAAAAAAGAAAAATCTGTAACCCTTCTACAACCTGCGGTTTCACTCCCCCCCCCCCCCCCCCCTTCCATGGTTGCTCCAATCTTTCTGTCTCCATCCCAGCTAGATTATTGATTGTATTTTATTATTTGACTATAGGTCCAATCTAAATAGGTTGTATTTGTTTAACTGATATTTTATTTATATATTTTTTTTTATATTTTATTCCCAGGATGCCTGGAGTGACGCAGAGGGACAACTGCACATTGACTCCCACCAAGACTACCAGCTGTTGTCAGCCCGACAGACACCAGAGGGTCTCTACCTTGTCTTCAAAAGACCCTTCATAACATGTGACCCCAAAGATTACCTCATTGAGGTAATTTATTTTGTCTTTATTACAAAATGAAAAACAAAGCCTACAGGGCACCATAAATGGGGTAGATCTATATTTCTACAAGGAAAATATGCCTGCCAAGCTGGAGGGGAATTGCATGCAATGTCAAAAGGGTTCCCCACAGTTAACAAACTATTCCATTCATTGCTCTACATCAATCAAATGTATCACAACTAAAGTATAACTCTAGGTAAAACTTTAGTTTTGATTGAGTGGCGAAGAGTTGTCCCTAGAATAAGAGATGAGAAGAAATCTTCCAATGGGGACACTTGTTACAGGGACAACTATCTAAGTGGGGAATATCACATTGGGAGATTTTAATTTACTTCCTGTTACATCTCTATGGCAGGAAGTGAAGGGAAATTTACCTCATGGTACACAGACCGAAAAAAACATATCAGAATAGGTGATTTTTGGAACAAGTAGTACTTGTTAGGAGCTGGACCTGACCATACACCTAGCAATCAGATTGTGCAGTCTTGTTTAGATCTGCTTGCATCATTGTAGTATAGGGCCTACATCATTGGATGCAAATTAGTCAAGCTGTTTAGACAGGACAATAGATTATCCTTGATTGCATGTTGTAATGTGCATGGTCTATTGGTGTTACCATCTCTGCAGCAAAATGTCACCCAGGAACTATATAAAAATATTGGAAACTATGCAGCATCTATACTAAGAATTAGCTACAAGCTCTGCTGCTGTTGGTTACCAGCTGATACTTTTCTTGGTCATTCAGCTTTGTAACTCTTTGGGGTGAGGCACGAATTTGACCCACAAAATAGCTGTCTCCACTCTGTGAAGTGATGGGTGCTCTTTACATGCTTATATCCTTTCATAGGTCCTAATTTCAGATCTTTACCATTTGTAATCTTCTTTCTCAGGATGGAACGGTACACCTTATTTATGCTGTGCTGGAGAAACCCTTCCATTCGTTGTCAGCCATCAATATCTCCACTCTCCACCGCGGGCTGCAGCGAGTGCAGCTGCTGAAACCAGAGATCCCCACACCTCCTCTCCCCGATGATGTCCTGACAATGGACGTTCTTGCTCCAGATGTTGTCATTCCAGATAAGGAGACAACTTACTGGTGCTACATCACGGAATTACCGCAACACTTCTCCAAACATCACATTGTCATGGTAACAAAAAAACGTTTTACTTTAGAATGAAACCTAAGTGTATTAACATATCAGCCACTAGAACTTGCAGCATTTTTAATCAGTGAGTCCAGACAGGTAGGCCAAAAAGGGAAATGATAAAGCATGATTACTGTACAGCACTGCAAAACAGAAAGCCAAGTATGCATATGTAAGGAACTAAAATGATTACCCTCAAAGCGCATGTATGATCGCACACTATAGACCCATGCGATACACTGCACAGCCTGGCCATTGGCACATTTATTACTTGGTTCAGCAATGCAGTTTCCTGCATTACCTCTCCACCTCCACAATGCTTATTGGTAAATATATCAACATCACTGCCACTGGCCAATGAGTAGTCCTGCATTGGGGAAGAACTGTGTAAATCACAAGACTGACTGAACAAACGCACCTTTTGGCAAGTAAAACACAGAAAACAGACCCACAAAAAATCCTTTCCCTGACCTCCCCCACTCCCTCCAACTGTAGTGAGCCTAATATGAACCACCAGGAACCAGATTACATCTTCATGTATCAATAATCCTCCTCCCTCCAAAAAAAAGGGAAAGTGCAGGTTGATGCTGGAAGTAAGCATCCTATTGCCCCCAATGATGGTAGGGTGGCACGTTCTCCCCTAAGTCAATACTGTATTAGAATACTGTGTTAGGAAAAATGTACAAGAAAAATAATTACCCCCAGAACCAGTTATGGTTATTGAGAGAACTGCCTTAGAGATGCCGCACCTCAGCAGCCCCATAGTAGTGATAGAAAACAGACCTAAGAACCAAAACAAAATAGAAAGTCTCCCTATTTCCAAAAAGAAGAGGAAAGATACAGTAATGCCGTGTACACACGGTTGGAATTTCCAATGAAAACAGTCCTATGGGAGCTTTTCATCGGATTTTCCGACCGTGTGTATGCCCATCGTTCTTTTTCTGTCTGAATTTCCGACGGACTTTGGATTGAGAACCTGTTCTTAATTTTTCCAACGGAAAACCTTTCTATCGGATTTTCCGACCGTGTGTATGCAATTCCGACATGCAAAATTCCGACACATGCTCCCGAAACAATTTGACGAATGCTCCGAAGCATTAAACTTCCCTTATATAGTGCAGTCGAACGTGTTGTATGCCGTGGTGTTATTGACCGTCAGAATTTGGTGTGACCGTGTGTAGGCAAGACAGTTTGAGTGAAATTCCGCCGGAATGCCGACATGAAAACCATCAGAGCCTTTTCTGACGAGAATTCTTACCGTGTGTACGCGGCATAAGAGGTCACATAACCAGGATCAATTATTTAAAATAATTTAAGTCCAGCCAACTACCACACCTAAAGAATTTTTTGGACATCCTCTTCTGGCATAAGCTGCCTTGTAAAGTTGCCATGAAGAAAGTAACAAGTGTCCTGCTGGAGGATAGAGTCAGTGCCTCATATTTCTTCCATTTGAAGATAACTAGCTTCTGGGAAAGCTGAGTAAAGTTCTAGAGACCCTGGTACGTGCTATACGCTCCACAAGGTCCAGGAGGCACACAGAAATTGTAGGACAACTCTTTAAGACACAAATCTGAGAGACAAAATGATTTTAGGACAACCCCAAAATAAAAAAATGTAGAAAGTGGAGTGGTAAATACTAGTCTAGGGTATAGTATATTCTATGAAAAAAAGTATATTGGATCAATCTAGGTCTTGTGGAGATAAGATTTGTAAATGGATAGTCCCAGACATTGGCCCAGTCATCTGCATCCAAATCTGGAAAAACCAGCCACATCACCCTGCATCTAGTCAGTGACTGTGTCGCATAAAAAAAAAGCTATTTATAGACTTTGGATAGAGGTTCTCCAGAGGGTCCCTTTCAGCAAGAGATCAAACCTAGGCACCTGAATATTACAGCCCCCCAAACCAAACCGCATCTGAAAGGCATGACGGAGCTGTAAGCATCTAAAACTGTATATATAATATTTATCTGTATCATGTATTTAATAAGTACCACTTTATTTTTACATTATTCTAACTTTTTACAGAATTTACAATATATGCTTTTCCCTGCTTTTGTTATTATGTTGGTGAGGCTTAAAATAAGAAAACTTTATATAAAATAATTCAGCATGAGCTGCAGCTGTGCACAACAAGAAGTTACAATCAGATGGCCATAAATTCAAGGGTTGTTTTTTCTACAGGCCACCCATGAAATCCACTAAAATGAAAAAAGTGGGCTGGACTATGCAAAGGAAAAGTAATGAAAATCTGGGTTCTTAAATATACTGTAGATTTGAAGCCAGCCGGGCAGATTACTAGAGCAATCATTTCTGTGCTGTCTTACAGATAATTTGCCAAGTCACGGTAAAGCCGCCCCTCGGAGTGGTATTTCAAATTAGTCTTTGCCATGGGGAAAGTACAATGACAGCACTTGGTGTATGTGCCCAGTTGACTCGGAATTCTAATTAGTCTGATAATTACAGGAGCAGGATGGGAGGTGGCAGACGTGAGTTCCCTGTCACCTGTTCTCGCAGAGCCATAAGAAATTCTTTAAAGAAATTAAAAAAGGCTTGAAGGTGTGAATCCCACGTCTAACAATTCACCAATCCTGGTGGCAGTTAGACATCCCTGTCATATGTCAGATGCCTAAAGACAGGTTCTGACTATAAGATTTAAGGGGAAGTCACAATGTATTGTCAGTGCCCACACTGCATATACTGCTTTCTAAATTCTCCATCAACAATCTACCTTTGTTTCACTGCAGTCACCCAGACCCCTTATCAACAACAACTGAGGAGAAATGTTGTTCTCAAAGAAAGTTCATTGTTATCAATTAGTCAGACCTGACTGGTAGACTTGCAGTGAGAAAAGCAATAACAATAAAATAAAATCAACGCATTGCACTTAGGGTGCCCACGTGTCCCGGATTGCCCGGGATTGTCCCGTAATAGGCATCTGTGTCCCTGGTCCCGGGAACATCCAATCCGGGACAATACAGTGTCCCGGAATGAAACTGACACTGGGAACTATCAGGAATTCCGCCTCCATTTCCACCAGACTCTAATCCTGCCCACTGGTTGGTAGAGCCGCCAGCCCTCCCTGCCCAGTGTTGAAAGCGGAGGAGGATTTCACTTCCTCCTCCGCGCTAGTGCTCCTGGGGCCCTACGCAGCTGAGCTCCGCCCCCGCACCCTTGTCATGCCATGGTCCTAGAGAGGGACAGTTCCGCTGGTCCAGTGGCGGCAGGGTGGGGGAGGTAGCGCTCGACAGACAGCATCTTTAAAACAGTGAGTGTGACCCCAGGGAGCAGCACGAGGCTGGCTAGAAGGAACAGCTAGGGAGGAGTGGGAGAAGACCTCACCGCCACCCTGACCTGTGAGCAGGGGTGAGCGCAGTGTCCCCAGGCTCCTGCCCTGTGAAGACACTCCGTCTTAGGACTGGTGACTGCCATCATGAAGTAAGTTAGGCTGGACAATAGAGATGAGGTCGTGGGGTAGTGGTGGGTGTGGTAGTGGTGGGGCTTCACTCATACACTCTACAGTCACACACTGGACTGGGTGGTATGGTGTGTACTTTCGGCTTGCTGGGTGTGGGGGGAAAGGGATAGATCAACAAGCGAGAGAGAAATAAGAGAGAGAAATGAAACAGCGAAGGAGAGAAAAATCAAGAGAAAAACAAAAGCAGAGCGCAGAGCGAGAGAGAGAAAAAAGCAGGAGAGAGTGCAAATAAAGAGTGAGAAAAAGAGAGAGAGACGAGAAGAGAGCGAAACCCCTCCGAAAAAAACAAAGAGAGAGAGAGAGAGATAATACAACCCCCTCTAGAGAGAAAAGAGGAGAGAGAATATAAAACACAGAGAGAGGCCACTCAAACAAGAGAGAGAGCAATAAAAACAGAGAGCGAAGACCAAAAAAGAGGAGAGAGCGACATCAAACTCTGAGCGTCGAAAGCCAGAGAGAGACCGAACAAAGCCAGAGAGAGAGAGAATAAAAGAGCCAAAAGAGAACAAAAGAGAGCAGAGATTAAAAAGTAGAGAAAAAGCAGAGCGCAGAACCAGAGAGGCGAAACGAGCTATGAGAGAGCGAATAAGCGAGCAGAGAGAGAGATCCAGAGAGCTCTCTCCAACCGAGCCCAACTCGCGCGGGCATCTCCGCAGAGAATCTACCAGAGAGCACCCTCTCCAGAGCTCGCCCCCTCTATCCCGTCTCTCCCACTACCTCTCTCCAACCACCTCTCGCGCTCCCCATCCCCCCTCGCTAACTCTCCCTCTCTCTCCCACCTCACCTCACTCGCTATACGCCACCTCTCCTCGATCCTCCTCTCCCCCCCACTCCCCTCTCTCTCACCCCCCCCTCTACTCTCTCTCCCACCCCCTCTCCCCCGTCTCTCTTTCCCACCCTCTCTTTCTCTCTCCACCCCCTCTCTCTCCACCCCTTCCTCTCTCCCCACCCCCTCTTCGCCACCCCCTCTCTCTCTCTCTCTCACCTCTCTCTCTCACCCCCTCTTCTCTCTCTCTCACCCCTCTCTCTTTCCACCCCTCTTTCGCTCTCCCACCCCTCTCTCTCTCCCCACCCCCTCTCTTTCTCCCACCCCTCTCTTTCTCCCACCTCT
This sequence comes from Lithobates sylvaticus, assembly GCA_028564925.1. Classification (NCBI taxonomy): domain Eukaryota; kingdom Metazoa; phylum Chordata; class Amphibia; order Anura; family Ranidae; genus Lithobates; species Lithobates sylvaticus. Next base: position 78,809,256 of record CM053033.1, read on the forward strand.
CTCTCTCTCTCTCTCGCCCCCCTCCTCTCTCTCTTACTCCTCTCTCCACCACTCCTCTCTCTCTCACCCCTCTCTCTCTCCCACCTCCCTCTTCTTTCTCACCCCTCTCTCTCTCTCTCTGCTCTTTCTCACCTCTCTCTCTCCCATCGCCTCCTCTTTCTCTCTCCAACCCTCTCTCTCCCCCCCTCTCTCTCTCCCACCCTCTCTTTCTCTCACCCCATCCCCCCTCTCTCTCTCCTCACCCCTCTCTTTCTCTCTCTCACCCTCTCTCTTTCTCTACCCCCTCTCTCTCTCTTTCTCTCTCTCCCCCCTTTAAAGAAATTAAAAAAGGCTTGAAGGTGTGAATCCCACGTCTAACAATTCACCAATCCTGGTGGCAGTTAGACGTCCCTGTCATATGTCAGGCAGCCAATCTGAAATCCTGCCATCCATTTTAATTAGCCATTAAATTGCTGTTATAGTCAGATGCCTAAAGACAGGTTCTGACTATAAGATTTAAGGGGAAGTCACAATGTATTGTCAGTGCCCACACTGCATATACTTCTTTCTAAATTCTCCATCAACAATCTACCTTTGTTTCACTGCAGTCACCCAGACCCCTTATCAACAACAACTGAGGAGAAATGTTGTTCTCAAAGAAAGTTCATTGTTATCAATTAGTCAGACCTGACTGGTAGACTTGCAGTGAGAAAAGCAATAACAATAAAATAAAATCAACGCATTGCACTACTTAGTGAGGATAGATGTGTAATGGGCACACATACCTTCCTATGTACCTATATATATTTATAAACTGTTCATAAATTTAAGAAAATTACCATTTTGACCTACAGTAACTGGAAGTCCTGTATTGGCTCCTGTCTGGTCACATGGCATTTGCCTAGACATTGGTCACAAGACCTTTACTGACACACAGGATTCCAGATGGGACCAATGAAAGGGGGGTGTACAGGCAGAGAAGCCTATTGGGTGTCGGTGACTGAACTTCTTTGGTCACGAGACCAGGAGACTTTAATAAAAGTGGTCTTTTTTTGCAGTATGAGCCAGCAATTACAAAAGGACACGAGGCAATTGTCCATCACATTGAGGTGTTCCAGTGTTCTGAAGATTATGACACTATCCCCCACTACAGCGGGCCCTGCGACTCCAAGATGAAACCAGAAAAGCTAAACCACTGCAGGCATGTCCTAGCTGCCTGGGCAATGGGGGCAAAGGTGAGTGTTTTATCCATTGATTAGGTTGTGTATTTCTGTAAAAATATATAAAAGTGTATCTACAGCCAATTTTTTTTCTTTTTATTGAGTAGGGAATTGTTAGGGCCCCTGTAATTTGCTGTCATTGTTCTATTAAGGAGATTTCCCTTCACTTCCTGTTTCAGTGACACAAAAGGACATGAGTGGAAACTTCTCCAAAGTAAGATTATATTCCCTCATATAAGAACTGTCACTGGACCAGGTGTTCCCTTTGGAAGATTTTTCCTGTCTCCTGGTGGTTAATGTGCCTAGAGGTGGTTAACAGGGTTAATTTGCCCAGTGGGGACACAGACAGTAATAAAAATGTAACCCTTTCCCCACTCCATCACACTCTAAGAAAAACTTTTGTCTTTAACCACCTCAATACAGTGCATTTTCACCCCCTTCCTGCCCAAGCCATTTTTCAGCTTTCAGCGCTGTCACACTTTGAATGACAATTGCGCGGGTCATACAACACTGTACCCAGATGAAATTGTTATCATTTTGTCCCCACAAATAGAGCTTTCTTTTGGTGGTATTTGATCATCTCTGCAGTTTTTATTTTTTGCGCTATAAACAAAAGAAGAGGGACAAGTTTAAAAAAAAAAAATAATATTTTTAACTTTTTGCTATACTAAATATCCCCAAAAAATATATAAAAAAATATTTTTCTTCCTCAGTTTAGGCCGATACGTATTCTTCTACATATTTTTGGTAAAAAAAATTGCAATAAGCGCATATTGATTGGTTTGCACAAAAGTTATAGCGCCTAAAAAATAGAGGATAGATTTATAGCATTTATATATATATATTTTTTTAACTAGTAATGGCAGCAATCTGCGATTTTTACCATGACTGCGATATTGCGGCGGACATATCGGACACTTTTGACACATTTTTGGGACCATTCACATTTATACAGCGATTCATGCTATAAAAATGCATTGATTACTGTATAAATGTGACTGGCAGGGAAGGGGTTAACCACTAGGGGGCGCTGAAGGGGTTAATATGTTCTCTGGGAGTGATTCTAACTGTAGGGGGATGGGACTCACAAGGGGAGGAGACCGATCGGTGTTTCTCTGTACCGAGAACACACCATCGCTCTCCTCTCCTCTGACAGGACCATGGATATGTGTGTTTACATACACAGATCCATGGTCCTGCTGTGTTACCGGGCAATCCCGGGTGCCCGGCGGACATTGCGGACGCCGGGCACGCGCATCGGGTGCCCAGTGACACGGCGGCGCGCGCTCCCTGGAGGGCCAGGAAGGGGAGGGCGTCGTATGACGCCCTCCCGCCACGAGAGCTGCACCGCCTGGTCGTCAATTGACAGCCGGCGGTCGCAAGGCAGTTAAATACACTTTCTGTTCAATATTTTTTATTAATTAATGTGTAAAATAAAAATAAGTATATTGCTGCATAATAAAAGGGATATCGTAGAGTAATGCGGCGTACACACGAGTGGACTTTCCCGCATCCTCCGGGACTGTGACATCATAGGGGGGCGGGGTCACCCTGTGACATGAGCATGTGACCCCGCCCCCTTGTCCCTTTATAAGTCACAACACCTCGTGTCTCTGGCATTCCGGCCAGAGAGAGCGACGAGTCAACATCGGAAGAAGAAGAAGAAGAAGAGGAAGAAGAAGAAGACGGCGCAGAAGACGGCGCAGAAGGCGCGACAGTGGCAAGAACAGAAGAGACCCCGGAAGACTCCGAAGGCGGAACGAGACCCCCAGACGACGGCGGCGACGACGAAGAAGAAAGCCGGGCTCCTCCGCTCGTGAAAGAGCTAGGTAAAAGAGCAGAAGAGAGCGGAGGAGTCCGGCGAGAAGACCCCCCAAGACGGAAGAAGACCCCCGGAGCAGTGCAATAAAATATTTTTAAAAAATTGTGTGGTTTTTTTATTTACACTTTTTTCCTTAGGTGAATGGGTAAGGGTACATCGTACCCCATACTCATTCACATAGGGTGGGGGGCCGGGATCTGGGGGCCCCCTTATTAAAGGGGGCTCCCGGATTCCGATAAGCCCCCTGCTCACAGACCGACAACCAACGGCCACGGTTGTCGGGAAGAGGCCCTTGTCCTCATCAACATGGGGACAAGGTGCTTTGGGGTGGGGGGGGCGCACGGCCCCCCTTTCCCCAGGGCACCCCCCATGTTGAGGGCACGTGGCCTGGTACGGCTCAGGAGAGGGGCGCTCGCTCGTCCCCACCCCTTTCCTGGCCGGTCGGGCTGCGTGCTCGGATAAGGGTCTGAGATGGATTTGGGGGGACCCCCACGCCGTTTTTTCGGTGTAGGGATTCCCCTTTAAATCCATGCCAGGTGACGGGGCTAGCGCGGTGGCATTCACTGCCTTCGCTAGTCCCGTCTACCTGCAGTTACGTTCTAAATGAACGGACTTTCCGATCGTGTGTCGGCAAGTCCGTTCATTTCCAAAAGTCCCGCAGACTTTTTCCCGCGGAAAGTACAGCGGTTTGTCCGCTGGACTAGGTCCGGCGGACAATCCCGCCGGAAAGTCAGAGCGTGTGTACGCCGCATTACACGCATTGCACATGAAAATGTTTATTAGAAGAGAAAAACAATATACCTTAATTTTTAGTTAGCCTGTTCTAATACACCTAAAATTGCACATGATGCTTTTTTTCTAGCTACACAGGTATGTTGCCTTGGTGTGTTGGGGTGCCATTCAAAATGAATGGCATTGTTTCTCCTTGAGGCTTTTGAAGAATTTTTCTCTACGTTGTATAATCTTACATCTCCAGTTACCGACTGTGATTCGGATACCTTTAGCCAACGTCTCCAGGACTACGCATTAACCTCCTAAAAATGAAGGTCCTCCCCAAATTCACATATATTTTTAGGAACTCTCCTTGGAACTCTCCTTGGTGGCTCTCCAAAAAACTCTTTAACTCCATTATCCGCTTCCCGACCGGCCACTGCATATATACGTCAGCAGAATGGCACGGGCAGGCAGAATCACGTACCTGTACGTGATCGTGCATGTGCCTGCCCGTGGGTCGCGCGCGCGCCGCTAGCGGCGCGCTCGCGACCCGGTCGGGAGTTCCGTGACCCCGGCCGCGGGACCAGCGGACCCGATCGCCGCTGGTATCCCGCGATCGGGTTACGGAGCGGAAGAACGGGGAGAGGTCTATGTAAACAAACCTCTCCCCGCGCTTCCTACACTGACTGTCAGTGATCGGCGGTTCCCTGTCATCGGGAACGCCGATCAATGACGTCAGACGTACAGCCACGCCCCCTACAGTAAACACAACACATCACGTCACACTGACTCCTCCCCGCCCCCTTGTGGTTAACCCCCTAACTACAACTGTCATTTACATAGGAATCAGTGCTATTTAAATAGCACTGATTTCTGTATAAATGACAAATGTCCCAAAAATGTGTCAAAAATGTCCGATGTGTCCGCCAAAATGTCGCAGTCACAATAAAAATCGCTGATCGCCGCCATTACTAATAAAAAAAAAATATTAATAAAAATGCTATAAAACTATCCCCTATTTTGTAAACGCTATAACTTTTGCGCAAACTAATCAATAATCGCTAATTGCGATTTTTTTTACCAAAAATATGTAGAAGAATACGTATCGGCCTAAACTGAGGAAAAAAAATGTTTTTTTATATATTTTTTGGGGATATTTATTATAGCAAAAAGTAAAAAATATTGCATTTTTTTCAAAATTGTCGCTCTATTTTTGTTTATAGCGCAAAAAATAAAAACCGCAGGGGCGATCAAATACCACCAAAAGAAAGCTCTATTTGTGGGAAAAAAAGGACGCCAATTTTGTTTTGGAGCCACGTCGCATGACCGCGCAATTGTTAGTTAAAGCGACGCAGTGCCGAATTGCAAAAAGGGGCCTGGTCCTTTGGCTGCCAATTGGTCCGGGGCTGAAGTGGTTATACAACTTTTCACATAATTTATCTGGGGATCAAAACAACCCAGATACAAATATACTTAATTGACCAGGCCTGTGGATAGGGGGGGGGGGGGGTTGGCTCTTCCTGACTACTACAAGTATTTCCTGGCTGCCCAGCTAGTGACTGTCCACTGGTGGCTTCAACCTGACCTAACCAATTCCTCTATACTGCTGGAGGCAGTTGTGGTCAAATCTCTGGAGGCCTTACAGGGGTTGTTGTTTAGGGGCAAGAAAACCCCTCATTACCTCACTCCCTCCATGAGCACCACCATACAAGCATGGAAAATGAGTGAAGCCCTGCAGCCGCCCCAGCAGAATTATTTTTCTCCACACACACCATTGTGGCTGAACCCCAATCTCCCACACTTCTACACCATCCTAAACCCACAGGCTTGGGCCAGACACCAAATTGTGAAGCTAGAACATATTACTAACACTGAGTTGTCTTCTTTCAATACTCTGCAATCAAAATTTAATGTACCCGCACAAGCACATTTTATATACCTCCAGATTGCTCATGCCTTCAGGTGGGGCGTGGCCTGGACGGCATGAAGTGAGGAGTGCTGAGTGGGAGCTCCGCTTGCCCAAGATCCGATTTTGACTATCCTGTGGCTAAATATCCTGCTAAGATACGAATTCTGAGGCTGATCGTTCTCCTCATCACCTGGGGATCATGTCGCCACCAAAAGCGGCCAAAGACACGGCCGCAAAGCTGGCCAAGTACCGCCACGCGGGGAAAGAGGCCTCGGGGGAAGATGGCGCCGAGTCATCCTCGGCGGGAGACACAGCGGCGGAAGACACGGCACGTGTGCTAGAAGCTATCTCCGACTGCAAAAGTACCCTGACAGGCAAAATCGAGGAGATAAAAGTGGATGTGTCGCTGATTCGTCAAGAACTCCAAAAGCTACGAGACCGAGTCTCGGAGACGGAGCACCGCATTAGCAGGGTGGAGGACGAATTGCCGCCATTACAGACAACCACCGAACGGCTCCAACACCAGCTAAACATGGTCTTGGTGAAGCAAGACAACGTCGAGAATCGCCTGCGCAGATGTAATCTGCGTTTCGTGGGACTGCCGGAGGGCTCGGAGGGCCCGGACCCCCCCACGTTTCTAGAAAACTTGCTGATCACAACTTTTGGCCGGGCTGAATTCTCCACGTCGTTTGTGGTGGAGCGGGCGCACAGATTGGCATCCAAGCCCCCACCCCAAGGGGCACCTCCGAGAACCTTCATAGCTAAGCTATTGAACTTCCGCGACAGAGACGCGGTTCTCCGCCTCACGAGATTGAAGGGGAACATACCGTTCCACAACGTAGAAGTCAGAGTATTTCCAGATTTCTCCGCCGAAGTGCAAAAGAAAAAAGAGCGCAGTTCACCGAAGCCAAACGTCAGCTGCGGATTCGACACTACGCATACGCCATGCTTTTCCCGGCGAGACTCCGGGTGGCGGGAGAAGACCGGGCGCACTTTTTTGATACACCGGAGGCAGTGATGGCATGGCTGGAGACCCAAGCAGCCCCTGGTAATGCCCCGCAACGAGAACAGCGAGCCCCCTGACCTGAGAGTGATGTGTGAAGCTCGTTGCAGAAGACCACCCGAGGGACTCGAGGCTAAACTCCTCAAGAGCCTGAATCAGGTACTGTGATGTGCTTAATGCTGCCTTTACCCCCTGAGTCCCCCGGGATAAGCGATACACCTTCTACCTCCTGAAGCTCCGGGGGCTGACGTATCCCGCTCCCAAACTGTTTGTTAGACAACCTCCTACGGCCATGTCCTTTCATCTGTATAACCGAGCACCCTTCCCTCGGAGCGGTAAGGGAGAAATGATGGCCCCTTTGTCCCCACTTTATCATTTTCCTTATTTCTCTTTGTTTTGTCCTACCCTTCCCAGGATAATGTCCCATCCGTGTTTTTCCCAAAGCTGCCTTCATCGTTGCCGAGCTTAACGGCGCTGTTCTGGGGGCAGCTACAGGAACTTGAACAGCCCGGAACTGTCAGCAATGGCCCTGAACTCCTATAAGTTACGGCAAGCACCCACCAGGTATGAAACCCGGGACTTGGACATGGGTTCTATCCTGCTTGATATGTGTTGAATTTCCCCCTGAACACCTTAACATTGTCCTTCAACCGGGGATCTCACCCCTCACAACAGGGCAAGTTTGCCAGAGAACAATCGTCCCCCTAGCTGCGGGAGTCCCCGCGGATTCCCGCTATACAATTGGCCGTAATGGCGGCTGCCAGGAGACACAAGCAAGGTTTCCCCGGTCTAGTCGGATTGAACTTGTTGCATCACCCAATGGTTCAGCGGGTGGTTCATCCGAACAGACCGGCGTACAGGTTTGTAGCTATGTTAAGCTACCAAGTTTAAATGTTACTGTTTTACTATGCAATAATGGAAAGAGCAACACAGATAGATGTGAATTGGTGTACTATTTTTTTTCAGAAACCAGAGCCTGGCGTAAGCATGAGATGCTGTTGGAATATTTTTGTTTGTATCCTGTCCCCCTCGCTCTGGGCCCCGTGGGCGGGGCTGCGGCCCTCCCCTGCAGGTGGGGGTCGCGGTGCCGCCGCGCTGGCCCGGGGTGTGGGGGACACGAGAACATATAAGTAGATGCAATGCCTGCAATTAAATGTATTACTTGGAATGTGCGGGGGGTGAGGGCTAAGCCTAAAAGAACAGCAGTGTTATCATACTTGAAGGCACAACACGCAGATATAATGGTGTTAGTCGAAACGCACCTTACAGGACAACTGATGTTGTCCCTCAAAAAACCCTGGGTGGGGTGGGTGTATCAAGCCCCATACACAGCTAACTCCAGGGGAGTCGTGATCATTATAGCCAAGACGGCAAAGTTTGTTATGCTGGCTATTAAATCAGATCCACAGGGGCGTTACTTATTCTTACATGGCAAAATTAATGGCTTAGAAATCCTCCTCCTGGCAATCTATATTCCCCCACCGTTCCAATTTAACGTTCTAATGGAAGGACTGTCCTTCATGTCCCAGCACCCTACTGTGCCTGCGATGTGGCTGGGGGATTTCAATAACGTAACTGATAGAGACAAAGACAGACTACCTGTGCATCCACCTACCGCCCCTACTCACACCCAGACGAGATTTGGTAGACTACTGGTGGACCTAGACCTGGTAGATACCTGGCGCCACCGATACCCAGACGACAAAGTGTACTCATGTTTCTCTGCATCATATAACTCGATGTCTCGTATAGACATGATTCTAATCTCCCGCTCCCTGCTACCACAACTGGGAAAGGTGGGCTTCAGCCCTCGAGTCCTCTCGGATCATGCCCCCTACTGGGTGGAGATCGGACTGGACTCCGTTCCGACGACATACAGTTGGAAACTCAACCCATTCTGGTTATCGGTGGTGCCTGGTCTGACATAGGCGAAGAATGGGAGTACTTCTTTCAGGTAAACAATGACACAGCGCTCAGGGATGTGGTCTGGGACTCTTTTAAATCACATGCTAGAATGGTATTGTCTCAGCGGATAGCCAGATACAGGAAGAATTCTACCCAAGTAGTTGGACAGGCCGAGCAGAAACTGTCCGAAATAGAAAAAAGGTTTTCCAGTGATCCAACCCCAGACAGGGCAGAAGAACTCAAACTCCAGGCCAGACTAGTTAATGGCCTGCACTTTGAGAAGGCTAAACGCAAAATATTTTATGTTAATCAATGCATTTACGAGAGTGGGGAAAAGGCGGGATGCATGTTGGCATACCTTGCCCACATGGACCACAGGCCCCCTACCGTGGTGTCACTCCAGGGAGCGGATGGTTCCCTAATTACAGACCCTGCGGGGGGTGCGGAAGAGTTCCGCTCTTTCTTCGCGTCACTATACACATCCAAGGCAGACAATCCCAGGGAAGAAATTGAGGCCCTGCTGGCTGACATCGAATTACCCAGGCTTACAGAGTCTCAACTAGAGATGCTGGAGGCCCCGATCAATGTGGATGACATTACTGGGGCTCTGTCTAACCTCAACCCATCAAAAGCCCCCGGGTCTGATGGGCTTCCACTAGAATTCTATACCACGTATGCGGAGGTTCTAACCCCCAAACTAAGGGAGCTCTTCTCCCACATGTTCCAAACAGGTGACTGTCCCTCCACCATGAGCGAGGCATACGTGGTCCTCATACCGAAGCCAGATAAGGATTTAGAGAAACCCGAATCCTATCGCCCAATCTCACTCCTTCAGCTGGACATAAAAATACTTGCAAAGATCCTGGCGCTGCGACTAAACAAGGTAATTTTGTCTTTGATCCACCCGGATCAGAACGGCTTTATGCCGGGTAAGAACACGGCACATAACTTAAGACGCCTTCACATGAACATGCAGGCAGAGCACTCCCAGATGGGCTCCAGAGTAGTGGTCTCATTAGACGCTGCAAAAGCATTCGACTCCGTAGAGTGGGAGTACCTCTGGGAGTGCCTGGCACGTTTTGGATTTGGTCCCAACTTCATCCGGTGGATCCGTCTCCTGTACCAAAGTCCCAGCGCCAGGATCCTTGTGAATGGGACGGTTTCAGCCCCATTCCCTCTGTCCAGGGGAACACGGCAGGGATGCCCCTTGTCCCCTTTGCTTTATGCTTTGGCCGTCGAGCCTCTTGCCTCAACTCTTAGAACCAATCCAAACATACAAGGTCTGCACTGTGGGGGAGTAACAGAGGTTACAAGCCTATATGCAGACGATATGCTACTGTACTTAACAGATGCTGGCCCCTCCCTGCAGGTAGCACTGGAGGCAATACGCAACTTCGGGCGCTACTCAGGGCTCAAGATCAACTGGGACAAGTCCCGCATCCTCCCTATAGATGTGGGAGTCCCCACACAAATAGAGGCCGCATCCCCTTTGGTCAGGGTCAGCACCATGAAATATCTAGGCATCACGATATCCCGTTCCAGTGAAGATTATGTGAAACTAAATTTAGAACCAGTCATCGCCGACATAAAACCCAAGTTGCAAACCTGGTCGAAACTGCCCCTGGGGGTCATGGGGAGAGTGAACATTATTAAAATGATAATACTCCCTAAACTGCTGTATATATTTTGGCATGCTCCAGCTTACTTGCCCCTAAAAATATTCAAATCCATTGAGGCAATACTTAATTCATTCGTGTGGGGTAGGGCCCGTCATAAACTGGCCTGGAGGGTTCTGAAGAACCCCATAAATATGGGAGGGGTGGCCCTGCCAGACCTGGGTCTTTACTACTTGGCTGCTCAGATGTCCCACCTATACCATCTTGACAAACTGGACAAAGCAAGGTGTTTATCCCTGCTATGCTCTCCACTGACTCGCGGTCACACCCACCCATTTCAAATCATATTTAAGGAACCCACGGACCCCTCACTGTTGGGGGGCCGGAGGGGACTGTTGTATACCTACTGTAAAATCTGGGAGGTAGCCAGGAAAAAGCTGAACGCCCCGCCTACTCATTCGCACACACCACTATGGGATAACCCAGGCCTGGGCGAACTGCGCTCCATACCTGACCATGTACTTTGGCTTGACAGGGGGGTAACGACCCTTTCAGACATATACAGGGACGGCACAATCAAATCTTTCCAACAACTAAAAGAGGACTTTGACTTACCCAACCATATGCATTTCCGATTCCTCCAGCTCCGTCATGCCCTTCAAACCCAGTTTGACAATGCACCCCCTACCCTGGAACGCCTGGTTCAGGTGGATACCTTGCTGGGACATGAGCCCCAAAAGCTCATCTCCATATTCTATAACGATCTTCTCCGGCCGTCGGCTGCACAGATAGCATACGGATTGAAAGAAAGATGGGTTGGAGATGTGGGGGAGCTGGAGGATGAGGAATGGGATGATGCTTTGGAGGCCAACAAGAAGATATCCACCAGACTGTCAGATCGACTTACACAGCTATTTATTATGCACAGATCCTACCTAACTCCCGCCCGCATAGCTAAATACGACCCAAATCACAATCCCTTATGCCCTAGATGTGACCACCCCCACAGCACGTTTTACCACCTACTCTGGACGTGCCCAGTCATCCATGATTTCTGGTCCCAGGTGGTAAAGTTCATCCATGACGAGATGGGATCCCCCTTAACGGTATGCCCCAAACAATGCTTGCTGGGTATTTTCCCAGACCCTGACTCGGATAAATACCACAAATTGTTTTTGCAAGAATCTTTGTTTATTGCCAGACTAGTCATCGCAAGAAAATGGTTGAGACCGGACCCCCCTACAGTTCAGGAGTGGAAAGCAGCTGTTAATATGGTGCTTCCATATAAAAAAGAAATATACGTCCATAGAGGGTGCCCAGCTAAATATGGGAAAATATGGGACGCATGGCTCGAAAATGCATCAACATGTGATGAGGTGGATGTAGGACCGTGAATTCACTAGCTGCCGCTCCTCTTTTCTTAGGGGCACGCCCCTGGGTAGTAATAGTGGGGACAAGTAGAACAGACACCCCCTCACGATAGATAAGATACAGAATTTGTATAGGAAATATACTGAATATGGCTGACTTCACAAATGTCTGGGCTGCGTCCAAGAGTGTAAATGAGATACCTTGCATAATGTCTACAAGTGCACTGTTCATGAAAATCTATGTATTGTATGATTTATACTTGTATATGTTGACTCTTTCAATAAAAGTTACTTTTTTTTTTTTGGAATAAAAAAATAAAAGTGTCAGTGAAAAGAAAAAAAAAGCAAAGCGAAGATTAAGCCTACTCTAGTTAAAACATAGTCTCTGACCACTCACTTAGTCCTGAGTTAAACGCGTTAATTTGTATCCTGGTATCCCAGGTTTGAGCATAGTTAATCCTGAACTGAACCCTCTATCCACATTGGGGTAGTAGCTTAGTAGATTGTTTTGTTTGTTTTTTGTGTTATATGTTGCTGTATGAGAATGTGACCCGTTGGTCTTGCCCCTGCGTGGGCTACAGCTGTATGTGAAATAGAAAATTTAATAAAAAAAGATTTTTCAAATGTCTCCAGGACTAAGTGAGAGAGAACTGCCTTAGCCTCTATAGATGCTACCACTAGGGGGTTCTTAATGTATCTCTACAGCGCATGTCCAGACTCTCTAGGATAATCTTTTGTTTGTTTGCAATTAGGGATTTTTATACCCAAATATTTATCTCAATTATTTACCTAGAACTATCTTCCTATCTTACATTGGCCCCTAAATGATTTTAAAACCTGTGATCGTAAAAAAATTATTTGTGGTTTGCCAGGACTAACATACTAAAATGTTAAACAATTCCCATTACAGCCCTTTGAACCTTCTTTAAAACATTAAAACAGCCTTTATGAAATTCACGTGGGGTCAAGGGAAGCCATGACTCTATAGAACAATTCTATCTCTCCCTAAATCCAAAGGAGGGGGCTGGTGCACCAGATCTTTATCTATATCATCCAGCTGCAGTTTTGTCTAGACTGGTGAATCAGTTTCATGGACTTCACACTAAACAGCGGGTCTCCATAGAACAAGCCATCTCGCCATATGATCTTCAAGCTCTCTCTTAGATTGACCTGGCTTCCAGTGGTGCCCCCTGCTCTCTTCCCTTTCTCACATCTCATCCCTGTGTATATGGGATAGGTTAATATCCAAACTTTGCCGATCTTCACGTACAGGCCTGATGACCCCTATCACTGGAAACTTACACTTTCCTTCTACCCAGAGTTGTATCAGATTTTTGATTAGGTACAAACTCTGGCTCACTTCCGCCCTTTTTGATTTGGTACAATTTTTGATTTATTACTAAGTCTGGCTCACTTCCACCCTTTTCATCAATCGGGACTACTGTGTCGTTCACTCAGTGGTTGGAATACAGACAACTGTTTTCGTTATTCCAATCACTCTTTAACAAGGATATGCTCACTAGGGATCTCATGCTTATGGAAGTTCTGCTTCTACAGGATTCTCCACTAAATGTGCATCTGATCCCAATGTACAGATTTCTCAAGAGGAATGGGAAAAATCTTTTACACTCACTCACCATTTATCTTTGGCTAGTAAGGCCCAAGAAACCAACTTTAAACTCCTTACCAGGTGGTATAGGTGCCCTACCCTTTTACAATGTCTATATCCCTCGGTGACAGATCTATGTTGGCATTACTAACTCAGTCAAGCTTTGCTTGTGCACATTTGGTGGGCATGTCCCTCTATCCACAGTTTTTGCAATCCGATTCTTCGAGTTTATGCCAACATTACAGATGCAACCATTCCTTTTTTCACCTCAGGTAGTTCTGCTGTCCATACTACCAGGATCAATAAAACATATCAAAAAGGGTATACTATGACACTTCTGGACAGCAGCCAGGGTGGTTGTTCTGCACCATTTGTGGTAAGCACAGGTTCCTATCCCACTTGAATGGGTTACAGAGATGGCCCATATCGAATGCATGGAATTGCTTTTGGCACGGGAACTAGGAACATACGATCACTGTCTTCAAACCTGGCTCTCTTGGAAAGTGTATAGAAAGTCACAAGAACTTTGGGAACTTCTTACAGGGCAATGCCCTGTCCAGACGGATAACCCCTTATTGCTGTGCCTTTCCTGGGTTATACAGTCTCTCCTGACTCCCCTTTTCCCTTTCCAATTTCCCTTATTTTTTTCCACCTTCTCAATCCCTTTCCCACACTCCCCATCCCCTTTTATTTTTTTTTCTTCCCAGATAGCAAGCAATTGAGCTGCAAGTTTGAAAATGACTTGCTAAGATATTGCTTGACTTGCCAAACTTCAAACGTTTGTTGGACAGTTGCAGCAAGTCCGCATTGCATGACTCCAGATCAACTTTCTTTGCAAACTTTCTGCAAGTCTGCTGGAAGTTCTGGTTCGGTTATGTTGTGCAACAGTCATCCCACCACAGGGGTCAATGTGACTTTCAGAGCTCTTGCTGCAGACTCACCACTGCAACTTTGCTCTTGCTAAAAAATTGCCATGCAAATTTGCTACAAATTGGAAAAGTGTCAACTAGAACTTGTATGTGATTTTATGTCAATATTACATTGTATATCCCTGTTTGTTGTGGTCGTTCAGGTGCTTATCTAATCGTTTTTTTAAATTATCGATGCTCCCTGCTTAAACCACTGCCTGTGAAAGAGAATTCCACATCCTTACCGCTCTTACAGTAAAGAACCCTCTACACAGTTTAAGTCTAAACCACTTTTCTTCTAATTTTAGTGAATGGCCACGTGTCTTATTAAATTGCCTTTCGCAGAAAAGTTTTATCCCTATTGTGGGGTCACCAGTATGGTATTTGTACATTGAAATCATATCCCCTCTCAAGCGTCTCTTCTCCAGAGAGAATAAGTTCAGTGCTCGTAACCTTTCCTCATAACTAATGTCCTCCAGTCCCTTTATTAGTTTTGTTGCCCTTCTCTGGACTCTTTCCAGTTCCAGCACATCCTTCCTGAGGACTGGTGCTCAGAACTGGATGGCATACTCCAGGTGCAGCTGGACCAGAGTCTTGTAGAGTGGGAGAATTATCGTTTTATCTCTGGAGTTCATCCCCTTTTTAATGCATGCCAATATTCTGTGTGCTTTGCTTGCATGCCATTGCTGAGCCTGTCATCTACTAGGACCCCCAGGTCCTTTTCCATCCTAGATTCCCCCAGATGTTCCCCCCCCCCCCAGCGAGTAGATTGCATTCATATTTTTGCCACCCAAATGCATTATTTTATATTTTTCTACATTAAACCTCATTTGCCATGTAGTTGCCCACCCCATTATTTTTTCCGATCTTCTTGCAAGGTTTCCACATCCTGTTTAAAAGTTATTGCCCTGCTTAGCTTAGTATCATCCGCAAATATAGAGATTGAGCTGTATATGCCATCCTCCAGGTCATTTATGAATAAATTAAGAAAGGAGTGGTCCCAGGACAGAACCCTGGGGGACCCCATTTTCCACCCGGACCATTCCGAGTATTGCCCACTTATCACTACCCTCTGAACTCGCCCCTGTAGCCAGTTTTCAATCCATGTACTCATACTATGGTCCATGCCAACGGACCTTACTTTGTACAGTAAACGTTTATGGGGAACTGTATCAAATGCTTTTGAAAAATCCAGATACACCACCACGTCTAAGGGCCTTTCTTTATCTAGATGGCAGCTCACCTCCTCATAGAAGGTAATAGATTGGTTTGGCAAGTACGATTCTTCATGAATCCATGCTGATTACTGCTAATGATACCGTTGTCATTACTAAACTCTTGTATATAGTCCCTTATCATCCCCCTCCAAGAGCTTGAATACAACTGACGTTAGGCTAACTGGTCTGTAATTCCCAGGAATGTATCTTGGCCTTTTTTGAAATATTGGTGCTACATTGGCTCTTCTCCAATCAGCTGGTACCATTCCAGTCAGTAGACTGTTCGTAAAAATTAGGAACAATGGTCTGGCAATTACTTGACTGAGTTCCTTAAAGTGGTGTTCCACCCAAAAAAACTAAATGTCATTAATGCGCTTGAAAAAAAATAAACATTTGGAAAAATATTTTTTTTTTACTTACCTTTTTTTCCCTGTTGCTATGTGGTCCCTCGAAATCTGCCTCCTCCAGTACCTGGGCTCCTGCCGTCACTTCCCTCGGCGCAGGAAGGGAGATCACCTCTTTCCCCTCCCTCTGTCAATCATCTGGGACACGTGACAGGTCCCAGATGATTGCGCGGCCAGTCAGAGAGACATGTGTGCTTTGGGGACATGTATGTTTTGGGGACATGTGTGGGGACATGTGTGTTTAGTGTGTTTTACACTAGACTGGTGATCAGTGAGTAAAAAGCTGTAAAAAACAGCTAATACTCACTGATCACCAGCCGGCTGCAGCGATCCACTCTCCTCTCCTCAGCGACGACTTCCGTGTGAGGAGAGCCGATTGCCTAGCAACCGGCTGTTTGCTTACATCACATGACGGCTGTGATTGGACACGGCCATCATGTGATCAGGAGGGCCAATCACAGAGCCCTCCTGCTGATCCGAGATGCGCCGTGTGGTTGACACGAGCGCATCGGGATCGTGCCGCTGCGCGGGCACACGCGCGCGATCCCCCTACTTCTGAAGGATGTTCAGGAATGTCCTATCAGAAGTAGAAGGCTCCCACCCAGCCGTTTATGTGCAGTGGCCGGATGGGAAGTAGTTAAGGACCCTCGGATGCAAGCCATCTGGTCCCAGGTGTCTTATTAATGTTAAGTTTTTCAAGTCTATTTCTAATTCTGTCCTCTGTTAGCCATGAGGGTGCTTCCTGTGAGGTGTCATGAGGATAAACATTGCAGTTTTGGTTACTGAAGCCCCCCTGATTCCCTCATTAAGACTGAGGAGAAGAATAAATTCAATACCTTCGCAATCTCTCCATCCTTAGTAACCGCCCTGATTGCACCCTTACATTTCTTGTTGCATTCTTTCTAAAGTTGGAATTCTGATGATGATCCCTCAGCCATGTTCTTTTTGAAGGCCTTCTCCTTTGCTTTTATATGCTTTTATTAGCTCTTTTACATTTATTTCCCATTGGGATGCACTGGCTAATACCCTTATTTAATATGCTCTTAAAGAATACTTATTTTTCCTCCATGTTCTTTGTTCCTAAGATTTTATCTCATTTAGTATCTTCTAGTAAGGATCGTAGTTTAGGGAAGTTGGCTCTTTTGAAATTCAGTGTCTTTGTATTCCCCTTATGTTTCCTATTTGTGTGATTTATACTGAAACGAATTGACCTGTGATCGCTGTTTCCTGAATTGCCCCGTATTTTCACATCCGTGATCAAGTCTGTATTGTTGGTAATCAGTAGGTCTAGTAACACTTTGTGGGTTATTTACAAAAGACATATCCACTTTGCACTGCAAGTGCAAACTACAAGTGCAAAGTGTACTTGAAATTGCACTGAAAGTGCACTTGGAAGTGCAGTCACTGTAAATCTGAGGAGGGGCAGTTCTGCTGATTTTATTATCCAATCATGTACAAGCTAAAATGCTGTTTTTTATTTTCCTTGCATGTCCCCATCGGATTTACAGCGACAGCACTTCCAAGTGCACTTTCAGTGCAATTTTAAGTGCACTTTTCACTTGTAGTTTGCACTTGTAGTGCAAAGTGGATTTTCCTTTCGTAAATAACCCCCTTTGTTTCTAGTTGGTGCATTTACCATCTGACCCATGAAATTGTCCTGCAAGACATTTAGGAACTGGCGAGCCTTAAACCCCTTTCACACGAGCCCTGAGCCCCTGAAAGCCCTCTGCAAAACGCCCTCAGTGTGAAAGGGGTCTTAGATGAATGCACGGTTCCTTCCACCCAGTCCGTCTGGATAATTAAAATGACCCATTATAATGACACCTCCCATCCTTGCCGCTAATCCAAATTTGATAGGAGGTCCGCCTCCGTCTCCTCTTTCTGGTTAGGGGGCCTATAGCATACTCCCAGTATTACTTTCCCCTTAGTTTTCTACCTTTGTAGCCCTACCCATAAGGATTCCATCTCCTCCCTTGCTACATTAGTGATGTTGTCTCCCACATTCACTTGTACATCATTTTTGATATACAAGCATACCCCTCCCCCTTTTTTACCCTCTCTATCTCTCCGATATAGTGAATACTCTTGAATGGTTGCCAGCCAATCATGAGAGCTGTTGAACCAAGTCTCTGAAATTCCTATAAAATCTAAATCCTCCTCATACAACAGTAGCTCTAGTTCTCACATCTTGTCCACCAGACTCCTGGCATTGGTGAACATGCCACGTAGTTTAGACCAGTCGCATACTATCTCTTTATTGGGTGTTCTGAGGATGCAAATAGGACTTGTTACTGTACTTACCTCCGGTTGAGGTGCTTTAGTCAACCTACCACTAATGCCCCCAATACTACCCTCTGGAATTTGTTCTTTTCAATCCAATTTTATTGAAAGGTGAGAGAAGAACAAATGTATTAACAACGTTACAGTATAGTACAGAAATGTAATTTACACATGCAGTGAAATAAATATATACAAAGTATATTTAAACTGAAACTTCGTGTTTTTAGTACTCCTGAGGGAGTAATAATGAAACATATTATAGTAACATATCACACATAAGAGTGAATAATAACATAGTGGCATATTCCTGCATAAAGTCTAGCTCCAACTATGAGAAGAATTATAATAAGTGGCCTAACAAGAACTTATCCAAAAGGAATAGATTGCTGTAGGGATCTCTCAGTATCTTAAGATATAGAACAAGTTCATGGAACCAAACTTCACATGTGACCACACTCTGAAGTTCGGATATTAGATTTAAGCAGAGAAGGAGGGTATTTAGGGAAAAGCAAAAAGAATACCACACAAAGAAAAGAGTAAAGAGGGTGAGGGATCGCTCCACCATGGCTATGTAGTAGATGAGGTTGGGTCACCTTCAGCCCATATGGTAAAGTCTTCAGAGTAACAAAAACACTGACCATGAAGACCAAGTGATGGAGAACAGACGTTCCAGATCACTAATTCGATCCACTTTAATAGCCCAAGCCCCCAGGGAAGGAAAATCCGTTGATCTCCATTGATCTCCATTTATGAGGAATCCCTGTCTTAGCTGCCACGAGGAAGTGTCACAGGATATCTTTTTTAATCGACTTGAGGGGCCCTGGGATCATAGACAAGGGGGCTACCTCTGGTGTAGGCTTAAAGTGGATGTAAACCCAATTTTTTTTATGGCATAATGTAGAGAATAAGATTTCCTTTCATTTGATCCCAGTCTTGCCACACAGATTTACGCCCCCTTGCTGTGAGTGACAGGTGATTTACATATCATGCACTAGCCTGAGACAGGCACATCTTGTGTAAAAAGTTCACAATTCACATCCCCCTCCCCTCCAGCTCTCCCAGCTTTACTGTGTTTTGACTGGATGTTTCTCATCATGGGATGCAGTGAACAGTCAGCAGACTATAGACAGACAAGTGATTTAGGGGACATGTATGTAGTCAGAGCTGGGCAGAGTAGAACATCCAGTGATCTGATGATAACCTGTCTCAGGCTAGTGCATGAGATATGTAAATCACCTGTCACTCACAGCAAGGGGGTGTTTTTGACAACGTTTTCAAGACTTTGTCAAGATTTCTCTAACTGAACAATAAAAGAGGATTGTTCAGGCCTCGAGTAAATCTGTGTTGCAAGACTGGGCTCAAATGAAAGGAAATCTTATTCTCTACATTATGACATCAAAAAAAATAAAAAATGTGGGTTTACATCCACTTTGATTGAGGTCGCCATCAGCCTGCAGTATAAGTCAAAGACTCTTTGCCAGAATTTCAGTATATGAGGGTAATCCCACCAAATGTGGAGCACAGTACCTATAGAGGACAGACATCACCAGCAGGCCTCTGGCAAAGATGGGTTAAAGCGTTGTATAGTCATCTGTACTATTTTGTCACCAATTTAAACTCTTTTTCTTGAGTCTTATGCCCTGTACACACGACGGACTTTCCAGCAGACTAGGTCCGACGGAGTTCCCGCCGGAATTCCGGCGGAATTCCGACGGACCTTCCGAATAAACGGACTTGCCCACACATGACCGGACTTTCCGGCAGACTAGGTCCGACGGAGTCCCCGCCGGAATTCTGGCGGAGTTCCGACGGACTTCCAAATGAACGGACTTGCCCACACACGGATCAAAGTCCATTCATTTAGAACGCGATGAGTTACGACGGGACTAGAAAAGGAAGTCAATATCGCTGCTTTTATTAGCGAGATTGACACCTTGTGAGCCCCGTCGCATGGTATGGATTTTAAGGGGAAGCCCCTACGCCGAAAAAACGGCGTGGGGGTCCCACCCAAAATCGATACCAGACCCTTATCCGAGCACGCAGCCCGGCCGGTCAGGAAAGGGGGTGGGGACGAGCGAGCGCCCCCCCCCCCCCTCCTGAGCCGTACCAGGCCGCATGCCCTCAACGTGGGGGGGGTGCTTTGGGGAAAGGGGGCACTGCGGCCCCCCCACCCCAAAACACCTTGTCCTCATGTTGATGAGGACAAGGGCCTCTTCCCGACAACCCTGGCCGTTGGTTGTCGGGGTCTGCAGGCGGGGGGCTTATTGGAATCCGGGAGCCCCCTTTAATAAGGGGGCCACCAGATCCCGGCCCCCCACCCTATGTGAATGAGTATGGGGTACGATGTACCCCTACCCATTCACCTAAGGTGTAAAAGTGTAAAAAAAAACACACAATTAAAAAAATATTTTATTGCACTGCTCCGGGGTCTTCTTCCGTCTTGGGGGGTCTTCTCGCCGGACTCCTCCGCTCTCTTTTACCTAGCTCTTTCACGAGCGAAGGAGCCCGGCTTTCTTCTTGGTCGTCGCCGCCGTCGTCTGGGGGTCTCGTTCCGACTTCGGGGGTCTTCCAGGGTCTCTTCTGTTCTTGCCGCTGTCGCCGTCTTCTTCTTCTTCTTCCTCCTCTTCTTCTTCCGATGTTGCCTCGTCGCTCTCTCTGGCCGGAATGGCAAAGACGCCCTGAGCTGTGCAATAAAATATTTTTAAAAAATTGTGTGTTTTTTTTTTTTTTACACTTTTACACCTTAGGTGAATGGGTAGGGGTACATCGTACCCCATACTCATTCACATAGGGTGGGAGGCCGGGATCTGGGGGCCCCCTTATTAAAGGGGGCTCCCGGATTCCGATAAGCTCCCCCGCCCGCCGACCCCGACAACCAACGGCCAGGGTTGTCGGGAAGAGGCCCTTGTCCTCATCAACATGGGGACAAGGTGTTTTGGGGAGTGGCGGGCGCTCGTCCCCACCCCCTTTCCTGACCGGCCAGGCTGCGTGCTCGGATAAGGGTCTGGTATCGATTTTGGGGGGACCGCCACGCCATTTTTTTCTTGGCGTAGGGGCTTCCCCTTAAAATCCTTACCAGACCAAAGTGCCTTCCCTCTCGCGCTCGCTGCGATAGGAAAATTTGTTTTTCCTATTGCAGCCAGCGCGAGATGTACAGTGCCCTGTCGCCGAGAAACATTCTCGCGGGCAGGTGCTGTAGCTGCCCTTCCGTCGTATTTTGGTCCGTCGGACCAGCATACAGACGAACGGTTTTCCCGCTAGAAACTCATTGTGGCGGAGTTCCGGCGGGAAAATTTAAAACAAGTTCTATTTCTAAAGTCCGTCGGATTTTTGCCATGCAAAGGTCAGTTGGAGCCACACACGATTGGAATTTCCGACGGATTCGTTCCGTCGGACCTTTGCTGTCAAAAAGTCCGGTCGTGTCTACGCGGCATTAGTTGCTAGAGAAATCTTATGTGTCAGGATGAAGCACTTTTGTCAGTCAGCTGGTGAGATGCAGATGAGTGCCCCCTTAGTGTTCCCAGAGCTGAAGAGTGCCCCCTTAGTGTGCCCAGAGCAAGAGTGCCCCCTTAGTGTGCCCAGAGCAAGAGAATAGCCCCCTTAGTGTGCCCAGAGCAAGATAATACCCCCCTTAGTGTGTCCAGAGCAGAAGAGTGCCCCCTTAGTGTGTCCAGAGCAGAAGAGTGCCCCCTTATTGTGGCCAGAGATGACGAGTGCCCCCTTAGTGTGCCCAGAGCAGAAGAGTGTCCCCTTATTGTGCCCAGAGATGACGAGTGTCCCCTTAGTGTGCCCAGAGCAGAAGAGTGCCCCCTTAGTGTTACCAGAGCAGAAGAGTGCCCCCTTAGTGTAGAGTGTTGTAGGTCTGCTTCCCATTTCTGCGTGTAAGGTGGGATCCCAAAGAAGGGAGTCATAGGACGCTGCAGTTTAGATATATTACCAGTTGAGACCAAATGGTCCCACATCTGAAGTTTAGTAAGAGCAGTAGAGAGCATGGCATCTTTACGTTGAGCCATAGTGGTCCACAGCAAAGCACAAAGATCAATCGTATTTAAATGACTCTCCAGTTGAATCCAGAGTTTGGACGAAGGGTGATGAAATCAATCTATGATACGAGTGAGTACGGCCGCCTTGTAATATACAGAAGCATCTGGGACTCCAGCTCCTCCCCGGGCCTTCGGGAGAATCATAGTATTATATCTTATACTAGGACGGTCCGCCTTCCATATAAATTTGGAGAAAATCTGACAAAGTTTCTTAAGAACGAGGTGGGTATATAGATAGGAATGGTTTGAAAGAGGTCCGTCCAATTTCAAAGCATTCACCCTACCCAACCAAGAGAGCCGTTTAGATGCGTAGGTTGTTGGAGGTTGTTGCAATATTTTATGTTACACGGTATTTGCACAGTGGTCTTTTCAAACACAATTTTTGGGGAAAAAATACACTTCCATGAATTAAAAAAAACTTAACAGTAAAGTTAGCCTTATTTTTTTGTATAATGTGAAAGATGATGTTACGCCGCCAGAATCGTGATCTTTTTTCTAAGCAAAAAATCGTGATTCTCATTTTATCCATAATCGTGCAGCTCTAATGTAAACCAAAAATTTGACACAAGTGGTTAAGTGGATATTAAGAACTGATGTAAAAACTGATGAAAACTGATCCGTTTTTTATTTGAAAAACATGACTGAATTGATGAAACAAGCTGAAGGCATGTGTGAAAGGGGCCTAGATTCGAGACAACCAAACAAAGCTAAATGGAGACAAATGTGCTTTTAGCAGTGAGCTTAGTCCCTCACAAAAGCTGTTTAGATTAATACATACATTTAGATTATACAATTATCCTGTTGTTGATACCTGCTCCTAGCCATACGATCATCTTTCTTTCGTTTGTGTGGCAATCACTTTATGATATTGTTGATTGCCCTGTATCCTACTATCGTCCTGCACCCCTTGTGGATTTTATATGTTCTTTTTCCCCTGTAGTCCTTTGGAGGCATTTAAGAATGTACAAGGGCACTGCATGAGTGTTAGACTCTGTTTCAGTCATGGAATCAGAAACAATCTGAGAAATGTGTTGGGAAATAACCTACATCATCACTAATAACTAGGGATGGGCGAACGGTTCAGCCCGAGCATAAGTTCTGGCCGAACTTTGGTTGTTCGGACGTTTGGCGAAATCCGAACAATATGCGGTGTTCGCGGCAAATTCGAAAGCCTATGGGACACTAACATGAAAAACCAAAAGTGCTTATATGCAAGTTATTGTCATAAAAAGTGTTTGGGGACCCGGGTCCTGCCCCAGGGGACATGTATCAATGCAAAAAAAAGTTTTACAAACGGTCGTTTTTTCGGGAGCAGTGATTTTAATAATGCTTAAAGTGAAACAATAAAAATGAAATATTCCTTTAAATATTGTGCCTGGGGGTGTCTATAGTATGCCTGTAAAGTGGTGCAGTTTTCCCGTGTTTAAAACAGTACCGCAGCAAAATGACATTTCTAAAGGAAAAAAGTAATTTAACCACTTCCCTACCGATGTATTGTCATATGACGCCCGCAGGAACCCTTCCTCCCTCCAGAAGGGCGTCATATGACGTCCTGGGATTCCCTGCATTGTAGAGAGCTTGTCTGCTGCATCACTTGTGACCCGATGCACGTGCCTGGCGGATGCAATGTCCGCCAGGCACCCGCAATTGCCCGTTAACCGAGCAGGGACGTGGATCTGTGTGTAAACACAGATCCACATCCTGTCAGGTGAGGAGACCGATCCGTGTGCTCCCATTACAGAGGAACACCGATCGGTCGCCTCCACTTGTGAGTCCCCGCCCCCTACAGTTAGAATCACTCCTAGGACACACAGTTAACCCTTTGTTCACCTCCTAGTGTTAACCCCTTCCCTGCCAGTGACATTTATACAGTAATCAATGCATTTTATAGCACGGATTGCTGTATAAATGTCACTGGTTTGCAGTCCAAGGACCACGGCTATGGAACGCTCTACCTACGAACATCCGCTTAGAAAAAGACCATCGGACCTTCAGGAAAAAACGTAAGACCCACCTCTTCTAAGAAGGAATCAACCCAGTTCGGATCAAGCGCCTCGAGGCGATTCAGTTCGCAGTTGCAGCGCTATACAAATCTTTCATTCATTCATTCATTCATTCATTCACTGGTCCCAAAATAGTGTCAAAAGTGTCCGATATGTCTGCCACAATATTGCAGTCACGATAAAAATCGCAGATCGCCGCCATTACTAGTAAAAAATAGCGCAAAAAATAAAAACCGCAGAGGTGATCAAATACCACCAAAAAAGCTCTATTTGTGGGGAAAAAAATATCAAAAATTTATTTGGGTACAACGTTGCATGACCGCACAATTCTCATTCAAAGTGTGACAGCGCAGAAAGCTGAAAATTGGCCTGGGCAGGAAGGGGGTCAAAATGCCTGGTATGAAAGTGGTTAAAACTGATCTGTAATGAATTGTAGGGTCTCGGGAATATAGATGAAACTCATTGAAAGAGCCGAACCAAAAATAAAAAAGAAAATGGTGTAGGGGTCCCCCCAAAATCCATACCAGACCCTTATCCAAGCACGCAAACTGGCAGGCCACAGGAAAAAAGGGGGACACAAGAGAGCGCCCCCCTCCTGAACGTACCAGGCCACATGCCCTCAACATGGGGAAGGTGCTTTTGAGTAGCCCCCAAAGCACCTTGTTCCCATGTTGATGGGGGACAAGGGCTGCATCCCTACAACCCTTGCCCGGTGGTTTTGGGGTTATGCGGGCGAGGGGCTTATCAGAATCTGGAAGCCCCCTTTAACAAGGGGACCCCCAGATCCCAGATCCTGCCCCCCCCATGTGAATTGGTAACGGGTACATTGTACCCCTACCATTTAAAAAAAAAAAGTGTCAAAAATAGTAAAAAAGACAGGAGACACTTAGGGACAAGTCCTTTATTAAAAGATAAAAAAAGAAAAAAGTCCCATGATGTAGGTCTATCTCACGCCACCGACGATCCGAAAAAATAAATGAAAAAAACCCGCAACACCTCTGCCTTCATGGGAGGCTTCCACCAAGTGACGCTTCTTCTTGATGACAGCTGTTATATAGCTGAGGGCGGGGCCACTCTGTGATGTAAACGTGCGACCCCGCCTCCCTCTGACGTTATGTCAAGCGGGGTCGCTTTTTTTTTCTTTTTTCGGCTTGAAGATGAATGGACATCGCTGGACATTTCATTTTTTTATCTTTTAATAAAGGACTTGTCCCTAAGTTTTACTATTTTTGACACTTTTTTGTAAAATGGTAGGGGTACAATGTACCCTTTACCAATTCACATAGGGGGGAGGCCGGGATCTGGGGGTTTCCTTGTTAAAGGGGGCTTCCAGATTCCGATAAGGTGCGCGTGCGCCGCCTGAGGTTCAGCCCGAGCATAAGTTCTGGCCGAACTTTGGTTGTTCGGACGTTTGGCGAAATCCGAACACAATGCAGTGTTCGCGGCAAATTCGAAAGCCTGTGGGACACTAACATAAAAAAACAAAAGTGCTAATTTTAAAGGCTTATATGCAAGTTATTGTCATAAAAAGTGTTTGGGGACCCGGGTCCTGCCCCAGGGGACATGTATCAATGCAAAAAAAAGTTTTACAAACGGTCGTTTTTTCGGGAGCATTGATTTTAATAATGCTTAAAGTGAAACAATAAAAATTAAATATTCCTTTAAATATTGTGCCTGGGGGTGTCTATAGTATGCCTGTAAAGTGGTGCAGTTTTCCCGTGTTTAAAACAGTACCGCAGCAAAATTACATTTCTAAAGGAAAAAAGTAATTTAACCACTTCCCTACCGCTGTATTGTCATATGACGCCCGCAGGAACCCTTCCTCCCTCCAGAAGGGCGTCATATAACGTTTTCCCTGCATTGTAGAGAGCTCGCCTGCCGCATCACTTGTGACCCGATGCACGTGCCTGGCGGATGCAATGTCCGCCGGGCACCCGCAATTGCCCGTTAACCGAGCAGGGACGTGGATCTGTATGTAAACACACAGATCCACGTCCTGTCAGGTGAGGAGACCGATCTGTGTGTTCCCATTACAGAGGAACACCGATCGGTCGCCTCCACTTGTGAGTCCCCACCCCCTACAGTTAGAATCACTCCTAGGACACACAGTTAACCCTTTGTTCACCCCCTAGTGTTAACCCCTTCCCTGCTAGTGACATTTATACAGTAATCAATGCATTTTATAGCACGGATTGCTGTATAAATGTCACTGGTCCCAAAATAGTGTCAAAAGTGTCCGATATGTCTGCCGCAATATCGCAGTCACAATAAAAATCGCAGATCGCCACCATTACTAGTAAAAAATAGGGCAAAAAATAAAAAACACAGGAGGTGATCAAATACCACCAAAAGAAAGCTATTTGTGGGGAAAAAATGATCAAAATGTATTTGGGTACAACGTCGCATGACCGCACAATTCTCATTCAAAGTGTAACGGCGCAGAAAGCTGAAAATTGGCCTGGGCAGGAAGGGGGTCAAAATGCCTGGTATGGAAGTGGTTAAAACTGATCTGTAATGACTTGTAGGGTCTCGGGAATATAGATGAAACTCATTGAAAGAGCCGAACCAAAAATAAAAAATAAAATGGTGTAGGGGTCCCCCCAAAATCCATACCAGACCCTTATCCAAGCACGCAACCTGGCAGGCCACAGGAAAAAAGGGGGAAACGAGAGAGCGCCCCCCTCCTGAACATACCAGGCCACATGCCCTCAACATGGGGAAGGTGCTTTGGAGTAGCCCCCAAAGCACCTTGTTCCCATGTTGATGGGGGACAAGGGCCGCATCCCTACAACCCTTGCCCAGTGGTTGTGGGGTTATGCAGGCGAGGGGCTTATCAGAATCTGGAAGCCCCCTTTAATAAGGGGACCCCCCAGATCCTGCCCCCCATGTGAATTTGTAACGGGTACATTGTACCCCTACCATTTAAAAAAAAAAAGTGTCAAAAATAGTAAAAAAGACAGGAGACACTTAGGGACAAGTCCTTTATTAAAAGATAAAAAAATAAAAAAGTCCCATGATGTAGGTCTATCTCACGCCACCGAAGAAAAAATAAATGAAAAAAAACCCGCAACATTTCCGCCTTCATGGGAGGCTTCCACCAAGTGACGCTTCTTCTTGGTGACAGCTGTTATATAGCTGAGGGCGGGGCCACTCTGTGATGTAAACGTGTGACCACGCCTCCCTCTGACGTCATGTCAAGCGGGGTCACTCTTTTTTTTTTTTTCGGCTTGAAGATGAATTGACATCGCTGGACATTTTTCATTTTTTTATCTTTAATAAAGGACTTGTCCCTAAGTTTTACTATTTTTGACACTTTTTTTGTGAAATGGTAGGGGTACAATGTACCCTTTACCAATTCACATAGGGGGGAGGCAGGGATCTGGGGGTTCCCTTGTTAAAGGGGGCTTCCAGATTCCGATAAGGTGCTCGTGCGCTGCCTGAGGCACTCGCGCACGCTGCACAGCGGGGGTGCGGGTGCTTGTGGCTGATGGTCGCGATGACTGCCAGCCACAAGTGATCATGTGCAGGAGAGACAGAACAGGGACAAGTGTGTGTAAACACACACTTCACTGTTCTGTTCTGACAGAAGTGACAGATCGTGTTTTCCTATTAGCTAGGAACAACGATCCGTCACCTCCTCCAGTCAGTCCCCTCCCCCTTCAGTTAGAATCACCACCCAGGAAACACAGATAACCCCTCGAGCGCCCCCTAGTGTTAACCCCTTCACTGCCAGTGACATTTTTACAGTAATCAATGCAATTTTATAGCATTGATCGCTGTATTAATGCCAATGGTCCAAAAAATTTATCAAAATTGTCCGATGTGTCCGCCATAATGTCGTAGTCACGATAAAAATTTCAGATCACCGTCATTACTAGTAAAAAAAATAATAATAATGAAAATGCTATAAATCTATCGCCTATTATGTAGACGCTATAATTTTTGCACAAACCAATTAATATACGCTTATTGCGATTTTTTTTACCAAAAATATGTAGGAGAATACATATCGGCCTAAACTGAGGAAAAAATATTTTTGGGGGATATTTATTATAGCAAAAAGTAAAAATAATGTTTTTTTTTTTTTAAATTTTCGCTCTTTTTTTGTTTATAGCGCAAAAAATATAAACCGCAGAGGCGATCAAATACCACCAAAAGAAAGCTCTATTTGTGGAAAAAAAATACGTCAATTTTGTTTGGGTACAACGACGCACGACCGCACAATTGTCAGTTAAAGTGACGCAGTGCCGAATCGCAAAAAGTGCTCTAGTCAGGAAGGGGGTAAATTCCTCCGGGGCTGAAGTGGTTAAAGGAATATTTAATTTTTATTGCTTCACTTTAACCGCTTCCCGACCGCCGCCTGTACATATACGTCGGCAGAATGGCACGGCTAGGCAAAAGCATGTATATATACGTGCCCTTTAATTGCCTAGCCGTGGGGTAGCACGCGCCGCGCTGGCGGCAAACTCGTGACCCGGTCGGGAGCTCCATGACCACGGCCGCGAGACCAGCGGACCCGATCGCCGCTGGTGTCCCGCGATCGAGTCACAGAGCTGAAGAACGGGGAGAGGTCTGTGTAAACAAACCTCTCCCCGCGCTTCCTACACTGCCTGTCATTGATCGCCATTGATTTTTTTCAAAATTGTCGCTCCATTTTTGTTTATAGCGCAAAAAATAAAAACCGCAGGGGCGATCAAATACCACCAAAAGAAATCTCTGTTTGTGGGAAAAAAAAGGACGTCAATTTTGTTTGGGAGCCATGTCGCAGGACCGCGCAATTGTCAGTTAAAGCGACGCAGTGCCGAATCGCAAAAAGGGGCCCGGTTCTTTGGCTGCAAATTGGTCCGGAGCTGAAGTGGTTAAGCATTATTAAAATCACTGCTCCTGAAAAAACGCCCCTTTTTAAAACTTTTTTTGCATTGATACATGTCCCCTGGGGCAGGACCCAGGTCCCCAAACACTTTTTATGACAATAACTTGTACATAAGCCTTTAAAATGAGCACTTTTTATTTTTCATGTTCGTTTTTTTTTTTTACACTATGTACAGTTACCTGCTTTTTTTCCTCATGGATAAATGCAAGTAACTACAATGACCCACAGAAGACAATAGTTTTGTCATGTTCATATCAGAACACTGTGTTTCTCTATGTTCCAGAGATTTGTGATATGCAACATGTTTGCATAATATAACATCTCACTGGATGCCCCTGCATATCACTGCACAGCAAACGCAACGCACCATGCTGCTGTGTAGTGACATGAATGTATTGTCACTTTGTGCAGTGACACCAAATAAAAAAAGCGAAACGGATGTGCTTAAACGTGCATCACACCGCATCACACTTCCCCTGCCACAGGCT
The DNA here is from genome assembly GCA_028564925.1 of Lithobates sylvaticus. Lineage (NCBI taxonomy): Eukaryota > Metazoa > Chordata > Amphibia > Anura > Ranidae > Lithobates > Lithobates sylvaticus. The sequence continues at coordinate 78,838,619 of CM053033.1, forward strand.
CATTGCAGCCGAAACTGACAGATGCCCACACACTAAATAGCTTTGCTTTAGTGTGAACAGACTCTTAATAAAAAAAACTAGCAAGGCCCTGATAAAAATCTAGCTTCAGTTAGGTCAGTAGGATGTATTGCAGTGTACAGGGCCCAGTAGTATGTGAGTCAGTGTACAGGGATCAGCAGTTGCAGGGCAGATTACGGGGGGGGGGGGGGTCAGTAGGGTAGGGGAGGGTGTTAATTAGTAGGGCAGAGGACAGTGTCAAAACAGTGGCTGGTATCAATAGATCAATAGGGCAGTGGATGGTGTCAGTAGGGCCGTGAATGGAGACAGTAGGGCAGTAGATAGTGTCAGTGGGACAGTGGATGGTTTCAATAGGACAGTGGATGGTGACAGTGGGGCAGAGGACGATGTCAGTAGAGCAGTGGATGGTGACAGTGGGGCAGTGGATGGTGTCAGTAGGGCAGTGGATGGTGTCAGTAGGACAGTGGACCATGACAGTGGGGCAGTGTACAGTGTCAGTAGGACAGTGGACGGTGACAGTGGGGCAGTGAACGGTGTTAGTAGAGCAGTGGATGGTGTCAGTAGGGCAGTGGACAGTGTCAGTGGGGCAGTGGATGGTGTCAGTAGAGCAGTGGATGGTGTCAGTAGGGCAGTGGATGGTGTCAGTAGGACAGTGGACGGCGACAGTGGGGCAGAGGAACTGTTTCAGTTGGGCAGTGGACAGTGTCAGTAGCACAGTGGATGGTATCTGTAAGACAGAGGTGCCTGGCAATTAAGGGGTTAATTGTGAGCCACACACTCGGCTCCCCCCCCCCCCCCTCCGGCAGCTGTAGGGTTAAATTTGTGTGTGGCCACTCAATTTGGGTACTAACATTATAGGTTGATCCAGGGAAAATCCGATTGCCTCTTGGAGGTTTAGGAAGGGATTTTTTTCCAATGCTGTAGCAGATTGGAGCATGCTCGGCTGTTTTTTTTTTTTTGCCTTCCTCTGGATGAACTGTGGGTATAGAATTGGGTATATTGGATTGTACGATATTTTTTATTTTTATTTATCATTATTTTTTTTTATGGTTGAACTGGATGGACTTGTGTCTTTTTTCAGCCTAGCTAACTATGTAACTATGTAACTCCACTCTTCTCATATGGACTGCCTATGAAATCTTGTGTCCCCCTGTGTAGTGGTGATATGTTTCTGTCTCCACTTTCACTTTTTGCAAGATTCTTCTACGTGACTTGGCACCCAACTTCTTCTCTGTCTCCTCGTGAGCCGGCGCAGAGGGCACAGGATCTCACAGGAGGTGGAGGAGCAGTGCAGACTGGGGGTCGGCAAGGCAGGGACGTGGTCTACCCATCACCTGCCAGTGGGTTGCTGACCCCCCCTGTATACCAGTAGCCGTACCCTTTGATGGATGCTGAGTGTTGTTGTCACCCTGCCCAGCCAGGCACACAGTTTTCATTCACCCTCTGGCAGAAAACCAAAGTCAAAGTATTTTTATTGAGGGGAATAAACTTGGATGGGGATGGGCTACTCATGAGATGCCCAAACTGATTGCAGAAAAATATATATGGGACCAGCTATATACACCTCCGTTATAAAACTCCAATCTTCAACTCCAGACTATCTCTCCTCAACACCTACAGAATTCACTTGCACTTCCCAGACCAGCTAGCACTGATTTGTAGGCCTGACACTGGCTCAGCCAGGCCTAGGGTAAATGCCCTTTGCAGTGTAGTAAAATGGTAGGTAGTCCCAGTGCTGCCTGTCCAAGTGGCTACTGCTCCCAGTACCACCTCTTCAGGCCCTGTCAGCCCTCATAGCTGCAGCTGCCTCTCTCTACTGTCTGTGCCACCACAGTCCACTCCACTGGCTCTGTACCTATCCCAGACTGCAATCTCCCAGTCCTCTCCGGCGTGCCTCCCCAGTCCTCTCCCGACTGTGTATCACTCACCAGCCCTCTTGGCTGTGACCTGTTGTTCCTCTCCTGGAGACTTTGCCTGGCAGTGCTCTCCCGCTGTCCTCTCTTGCTCTCATGCCACCTGTCCAGAACACCTCCGTGTGTCATGAGAAGGGTCAAAGGTCACCCCCAAGACTGGGGAGCTCCCTCAAAGGCCCTGACAGCCTAACACTCCATCTCCAGCTTCCACCGAACAAACTCCTCCCCAGCTGGGCTGACCCTAAGTATTTAAGGAGGCCTGCCCCCTGCCGATCCAGATTGAGGATTGGTCAGGCAGTACTTACAATTACCAGGTCCCCAACCAGGCCGCAGGCTACAACAGACTCCTCTTCCCTTATGTCACTGATGTTCGCAGGGGATTCAGCAGACTCAACCCCGCCTTTCGGTAATGATTCCAGGCCAGCTCCGGCCTTCCGGGACTTCCGTGGCTGCACGTAACACAGTCCAAACTGCAGGTCCACATTGTAGTACTGTGGCTCCTGCTGGCTGGATGCAAGCCGGGTGAGCAGTTTGCCACAATGACTGCACCGGATCCATGCACTGACCACCGTGGTCCATATCCGGCATTCTGGACACTGCAGGCACAGTTGTTCCGTCTCCTCAACCATCCCGAGGGCAAATCCCCCGCGATGCTCCAACCGGACACCGGTGTTCACCAGTGTCCGCTCCTGTAAACCAGATCACACGAGCACACTCCGCCATCTTGCTCCTCTGTCTCCTGGTGTCTGCTATCAGGGAACGCTGGGTCTCCTCTAGGGATGGCACCGCCCCCTCTCTTTCATACAGGCTGGCTTCTGCGAAACTGATAAGCAGACCCCCTCCGTCGGTGTGCTGCTATAATCCCTTGTTTGACTAACTGAAGTTAGCAGGACTTGTCCAGGCATGTCGCTCGGCACTGACTGTGCAGCAACTGAAGGCAGATGCCTTCCCCTTCCCCTGATCACCCTGGGCAAAACATCTCCAGTCACACTTTACTGTATGAAGCAGGAGTTTAAAGCATAAGTTCAGGATGTCCAGCAATAGCAGATCGTTGGACACATTTGTAATCCATGGGCGCGATCGCCCGCCGTGGTTGCCATGGGTGACAGCACATGGTAGAAATTGCAGATTTAGAGCACAAGTGTCCGTCCCAGCCGTGGTTGGGCGACCGGATAAGGAGGTAGCAATAGTTTGACAGGCAGCTCCCACTCCAATCTTCAACTCCAGCACATCACTTGATTGCAGACTATCTCTCCTCAACACCTCCAGAACATCACTTGCTTGCATTTCCCGGACCAGCAAGCACTGATTTGTAGGCCTGACACTGGCTCAGCCAGGCCTAGGGTGAATGCCCTTTGCAGGCAGGGACAACAGCAAAATGGTAGGTAGTCCCAGTTGTCCATGTGGCTACTGCTCCCAGTACCACCTCTTCAGGCCCTGTCAGCCCTCCTGGCTGCAGCTGCCTCTCTCCACTGCCCGTGCCACCACAGTCCACTCCACTGGCTCTGCATCCATCCCAGACTGCAATCTCACAGTCCTCTCAGGCGTACCTCCCCAGTCCTCTCCCGACTGTGTGTCACTCACCAGTCCTTTTGGCTGCAACCTGCTGTTTCTCTCCTGGAGAGACTTTGCCTGGCAATGCTCTCACGCTGTCCTCTCTTACTCCCATGCCACCTGTCCAGGACACCTCTGTGTGTCGTGAGAAGGGTCTTGTCTGCACACAAGCCCCAGGCCCAAGGCCATCCCCCCTCCCCCCCAGACTGGGTAACTCCCTCAAAGGCCCTCGACAGCCTAACACTCCATCTCCAGCTTCCACCCGAACAAACCCCTCCCCAGCTGGGCTGACCCTAGGTATTTAACGAGGCCTTCCCCCTGCCCATCCAGATTGGGGATTGGTCAGGCCTCCTTAGAACACCCAGGACAGCACCACCTCCCCTCTCCTCCTTTCTTTCAAGAAAACACTAGAACATTCTGGAAAGAAGTGGGAGGTCTTGATTATGCTGCTTATGAGTCACCCAGCTCTGCTCTGAGTCACTCCAAACTCAAATCAAAACACACCCAGGCTTGGCTGGCAGCCATGCCTGGAAATGTACCTACCTTTTCCAAAAACATAGCACTATACTTCTAGCACACTAGAGGGTGCTACATAGCCTTTCTAGCAAGGGATTTTTAGTTCACACATATTGCAATACATATTTAAGCTAGCCAACTGCATCAAAGTAATCCCTCTTTGGCTAGTTCCTAACCTTCTCTGTAAAAAGGCAAATGCTACAGTGAACAAAATGCCAAAAGGGGGCAAACAGACACTAGGTTCAGGCCACTGACCTGCAATGCAACACAAATAAGTATACCTGTGCTCAGATCCCAATAGCTTGTACATGTATAGAATCCATCAGGTGCTAAAGGGTTGTGACCACATGGTAACACTAGAAATTTTGAATGAACCCTCTTCAAACTGATATATACCCTTTCTAGCAAACTTTGCAATAAAAAACAGGGATTTTTAGTGCACACATATTGCAATACATGTTTAAGCTGGCCAACTATATCAAAGTAATCACTCTATGGCGAGTCTGTCAGGGACAGACTGGTCAAAGCATAGCTGAAGTTCTGAGGCAGAGATGGATACGCATGCACAATTGCGCTCCTACATGTACCCTGTTTTGCTGGACATAAGCGAACGCATATGCGCATGTGCAAACATATATGTGCATGCGCGCGCGTGTTAGCCATTGATGCTGGCGCCAAATGGCCTATATAAAGGCAGCAGTTGCACTAGTGCTTTGCTGTCCGATCTGCAGCTTTACCTGTATACACGTTCCCATGATCTCTGCTTGATTCCTGTGGAACCGGCTTATCCTGACCATGCTTGCTCTTCACCTATCCTGACCTCCGCTTCCCTTTAAGACTTTGTTATAACTTTCATCTGCCTGATATCCTGTTGTCAACCTCTGCCTGCACATTGACCATTCTCTGCCTGCCGTTTATGCTTGTATCTGTTCATCCGTTCCTGACCTGGCTTGTCTGACCCTGCATTCAGTTTATCCATCTGTCCTGCTCTGCATGGTGCCTGGTGATGCTGGTCCTCCATCCGCTGCGTGTCCACATTACTGTTCCTGCTGCCATGCGCTGCTGCTGCCATCCAGCCCTGGTGACGCATCTTCCACACACCTCTGCAACCAACAGAAGATCTTGCAGGCACTCTTACCACACTGCGCTCTCACGGCCACTGTCGCAACTCCAGTGGGCCTTGAGCCGGGGCTGTACGAGAGGTCTCTCTCTACACGTCAGGCTCTGCCACAAGGTACATGACACAGTCTCCAAACTGCTCTGCAAAATGCAAATGCTACAGTGAAAGTGTAAACTGGACCTTAAATTTAACACAAAATGAATAGCATTGCAATGAAGCAATGTATGTTATGTGTGTGGTAACAAACACAATACCTCAAAGCAAAAGTATGAATGGGCCCTTAAACTAAAGATTCAAGCAAAGCAAATAAAGCTAAATGGGGCAAATGTGTTTTTGGCAATCCATGAGCTTAGTCCCTCACAAAGGCTGTTTAGACTAATAAAATTATCCTATTTTTGATACTTTCTGCTAGCCATATGACTATCTTTCTTTTGTCTGTGGCAATTACTCTATAATATTGTTGATTGCCCAGTATCCTCCTATTATCCTGCACCCCTTGTGGATTTGATATGTTTTCATTCCCCTGTGGTCCTTTGGAGACATTTAGGGATGTGCATGGGCACTGAGTGAGTGTTTGTTTCTGATTGCATTAATGACTATGCTCCCTACTACATTTCCTGCTGAAGCAGGGTCTATCTGAGAAATGTGTTGGGAAATAACCTTCATCATCACTAATGAACTGTATAACTTTGTGAACCTTGTAATTTAATAGGGTCTCCAAATTAGGGCGAGACAATGCTATGTTCATGACATACATTTGGTGAATGTTGTCGGTTGAACAATGCAACACAATTTATCACATTGATTCTTTTAGTAAGAATTTTTTACTGACTTTAAAATAAAGTATTGCATTTTTATTGATCCTTATATGTATTAGGTGCCACTGAAAGTCCTGTATATCTTTACAGTTATTTCCTGTGTTCACTTGGTGTGGTGGTCCCACTCTTGAACAGGTTGTGTCTGAATCTTATTAACTAGCAAATGCAAACTTTTCCTAATTAAGCCTACACAATTATAGTAATATATATATATACAGTATGCTCAGTTATGACGGACTATCTTTAACTGTTTGTATATGTGTAAACTTAACAAACTTCTCTTGTAACTGGATCCTAACACTAGCTATTTTTGACAATTTCAGCCATTTTACTACCCACAAGATGTTGGCTTATCATTTGGGGGCGCAAGGTCTTCAAGGTTCCTACGGCTTGAGGTTCATTATCACAATCCTTTGGAGCTGAAAGGTGAACCCTGCTAGTTTCATATTTGGATGTTGTCTGTTGTTGTAAGTTGGGGTAGAATGTGTGCAGCACGTGTTGGTGACCTGGGACTAGTTCTTGCATTTGACAAAAGAGCTTCTGTGTTAGAGAGTACCTGTGGTCCAACAGGAGCTCTTGGGGTGGGTGTTTATCCTCATATTACAGTATATTGCATTAATAAAATATCACTATGATTCCAATGCTAGAGTGGAGGTGACACATGATCTATATTTCTCCATAGAAAGCTTTTTTTATGTGATATATAGCACCAACATATTAAAAGGATATTTACAGGGTACAAATGAGGGCTAAGCTACTGTGCATGGGTGATTGTAGTCTCTTGATATTGAGATGTAACCACTTGCTGTCAGTCACATCAGTAGGCTAGAGCTGCACAGAAGATCTTTAGTAGCCAATTGTAAGACTAAAAATTGTTAGCACCTTATTATTTGGAGCAGCAGCTGATCGCTAAGCAAATGAAACAGATGTTTAGCGATGGAGTAAGCTACACAGGTAACATACAGTAGCATCTTGCAGTGATCAATCACATATGGTTGAAGCATTGTGTGATCATGTGAGGCCGATTGCAACTGCATGCTACATGTGCAGCTTCCCCATGTATTGTATGTCCTAATATCTCACCTTACAATACCCTGCAAAACATTACATGTCCTGACCTATCACCTTACAGTACCCTGCAAGGCACTATATGTCCTAACTGGCCACCTTACAGTACCCTGCAGCAGGGCTGGTGCAAGGATTTTTGACAGCCTAGGCGAAACCAAATTTTGCCGCCCCCATTGGCTCCACCCATGACCACACCCCTTTTTCCCTGCCCATGTGACAGAAGGCGCCGCTATACAGAAAGCATCGGCTCTGCTTCCTCAAGCGCTGGCTCCAGTGCTGCACCTCTAATTACACTACTGGTCGGACTGAGTTAGTTACATACTGCAGCCTGCAGAGCATGCAGACGTGGAGGGAAGCCAGCAGCTGGGCGCCCCTAGGCAGCAGTGCGCCCTAGGCGGCTGCCTAGTTTGCCTAGTGGTAGCACCGGCCCTGCCCTGCAGAGCATTGTATGTCCTGACTGCCTACTTTACAGTATGTTGCAGATCATGGTATGTCCTGATTGTCCACCTTACAGTACCCTGCAGAACACTGTATATCCTATTTGCCCACCTTACATGACCCTGCAGAATACTGTGTTTGCTGACTTCCCACCTTACAGTACCCTGCAGAATACTGTGTATGCTGATTGCCCACCTTATAGTTATCTGCAGATCACTGCATGTCCTGGCTCTGTCACAAAATAGTATGGTTGAGGGAATTAGGTAATTTAGTGTCAGTTCCCTTTCCAGGCAAAGCCTTTCTGTAGTGATATAATGGGTAGACTTAGTGCCCATATATGTGCCAGGATGGGAGGAGTCCAGCGAAACAGGGCATGAAACCCAAACACCCCAGAGTCATGTGAATGTAGTCTGCTGCTGCATGAAAGGGCCCTTTGCAGGGCTGAAACTCCAGATGAGGTAGTTTAACACCCAGAATAACCAGCTGTAGTCACCCTGACTTTTTTTTACAGTCTGATGTGGACTGGGAGCGGGATGCAAAAGGCCTTTTAGGCCAGGCTAAGTGTTCTCTGAAATGAGTACTAGTACACCTGGGGGTAGGAGTGACATCTGGGAGCAAGCCCGGCTGGGCACAGCTAGTCTGGGACATAGAGAGACTGGTATACCAGAGAAAATCACCTTGTTAATCTCGGTGAAAGAAGGGGGAATTCTGTGGATCTAGTATACAGGGAAATTGATCCCAACACTGGGGCTCTCGAGGAGAGAAGAGATTCAAGGAGAATATGGCATACGAATTTATGTGCTGGCGTTCTGCTCCCTAATGACTGCTACAGAATGTCTGCTCCTGTGTATGGCGTTCAGTGCTGAAGCGTTTTGTCAGTATGTCAATGTGATGTTAAATGTCACTGGCATCTTTGAAGAGTACTAATAAAGTGTGGAAAAGGCATTACTTGTGTGGACATCCTTTTGTTCTTTTATATTAAGGCCTAAGGCCAGGGACATCATGAGCGGCCTATGGCTGGGAGTTGGGAACAATTTAGGAATGCAAATTTCATCTACTAGCATTGGATCAGTAGCAGTTAGGTGCCAGCACACAACCAAACACAAGCACCCTTACTTGCCTTAGATAGAACTACACCTCTTCTCATCCTATTGCTTGCTGGATAGGAGGTCTATCTCAAGTGCACCAACGGTCATTTAAAGGACCCCAAAGTTAGCCGGCAGAAGACTCCCCTTAGAGCCTCTCCTTTCATTAAACTGTTACTAAACCCAGGACCCTGCATTCGCTGTATCTGGTCTCCCACAGTACACAGAACATGGAAATAGTGTAAATGACATGCACCAATGTATGGTAATTTTCTTCCCAGAAATACCCTACTGCCTCCCACCTGGTCCCACGTTCCCCTTCCGTGCCTCCCAACACACACCTGAGTGTCAGAACTTCCAGACGAGACGTAGTAGCCCTCTCTCTGAATTGACAAACATAGTGTAAATGACATGCACCAATTCTATCCCCTTAACAGGTACCAGGTACTAAAACAGGCAGATATCCGTAACCACCAATGCACTCCTCTTACCTATATATATATATATATATATATATATATATATATATATATATATATATCCAAATGTATTATATCTTTTTTTTTTTTTTTTTTTTTTATATAGACCAACTGAAGCCCCTTCTAGGCCCGGAATCGCTTCGATTCCCCTTTCCTCATCCGTCGCACAACCACCTCATCCAACCCGAACCTGGCGGCCTCCGTAAGCCGCTCCCATCCGGAAGGAGTGTGAGGCGTAAGCGGAACTCTCCATCCCCAACTTCCCCCAAACATTTCCGAAGAACCGTGTCCCTTTTTTACCATCGTCACAAAACACCAACAACCTGCCGTCGTATACTACCACCACTTCTACCCAACAGCATCCTGCCCCCGCTTTTCCCAGGTTACCCATCTCCCCAAAGCGAAGTGCCCCAAACTGCCAGTGAAAAACCCCATTGCCAACGACCATCATTCAAAACTGGTCGGTATAACCGAACCCAACTGTACCACTAAAACGACTAAATTCTACCCACAATTGTCCGCCTCCTGTCCATTGACCTATGATCCTTACGGTATCCCTTAATGGCCTGTTTTACCCCAAAACACCTTTTTTACCAAACCCCCCCCCCCTTTTTTTTTTTTTTTTTTTTTTAATTGAAACCCCAAAGGCCAACCCCGCGAACTTCATTGCTATGGACGATGCCGACTGCTTGCCTTTCATGTTCCTGAATACAAATTACAACCAAGAGCCGAGCTGACGACTCTCCCAACCAACCTCCGCCCCCATAAACAACACCATTGTATTCTCTACCCCCGGAACCTGCACCGTATAGAGAAACCCGTTCTATTACCAACAGCTCCACCCCCGCCATCGCATTAACCGAATGCCATGTTGTGAAAAACTCCGACACGCTATTGCTGACCTGCACCACCCCGTGTTATCACAGTTACATCTTAATTTCAAAGTTGCGGCATTGCTATCCCCAATTACCACGCAAGTACCACCGAAAAACAGACCCAGGAGCACCAAATAACGAAAACCCCTGCCCCACCCACGGCTGTGGCCACAGCTCACATTACCTCATCCCTGTAAGTACGCCCCGTATCCAATAGATCCTGCGGCGTCTGTAACCAACTCCACGTTGAAGTTGCTCACCTGGCCCAACCTCCAAACCACCTCCCGTGAAACTCAGCCCGAAATTAATACCATACCTGGGGTCATCCCTGTGTCCCTCTTTCAACCAGATGAAATGCGCGGGAGCCTTCCCCCGCTGCCGAGGCAGGCGACATCCACCGACAAAATTCTCCCCCCTAGTAATGATCCCGCCCGCGAAGTTCACTTTCCCTAACCGTGACTGTAACGGCTGAAACGTGGACCACAGTATCGCCCACCCTTGGAACCAAGATGTCCCGCGCAGAGAAAATTCCTCCCACTAATGGATGACGGATTCGTGCCTGTCATATCCCTAACCACCCTTTCTAAAATAAACTATCTGCTTACACCAGGCGACAGGGATAGAACAACCCCTGGGCCACCACCGCCCAGTTTAAGATTGCTCTTGCCACCAACCCCCCCGCCCTAACACTGTATGGACGAACCGACAGTCGCCAAAAATAGGCTCCACATCTGATTTAGCCATTAGTGCCCCTTGACCATATCGCTCCACTTCGGCTTCAAAGGACGTGTAACCTACCGTCCCAGCCTCAGGATCAATGAAAACGTTGACCTACCCCCTTTGGGGAAAGTTAAATGGCGTAGCAAACTGCACATATCCGAATATTTTTGTGAAACCCCCACCCCTAGCGGGGCACCACTAAGCACCCAATGGTATGACCTTACCAGATCCGTAAGTGTCTGTCCCTCTACCTGCTGTCCCCCCCGCTCGTTCAGAGCTGCAGGGGATTCCTGTCCTGGGGAGTCTCCCCTACTAGAGCCTGGGGATGCGGCGCCGTGTAGGCAATTATTTCAGTAAATATAAACTGCTAAATAACTCTTCTCATCAGCAGTATATAGCTGTCAGGTCACCCGAGGCCAGGTAACAGATGCACACCGTTGGGGTCAGGAGTGCACCGCTAAGGTAGTGGACTCTACAGTTGACTGCTGCAGATGGGGCTCTGGGTGGTTTAGGAAAGCAGGTCCTCTGGAACACCAACACAGATCACACTGGGAGCTAAAGCATGAAATTTCCCAGGGCCCGGAGTCTTAGAGCCAGCAGGTGTTAACCAGGGCCCCTGATGGTGGGGATGGTCTTTGCAGCAACTGGCTCCAGGTCGTGGCCCCCAGGGTCTCCCAGCTCACGCTCACAGTAGGCTACTGGAGGATAGAGAGGAAACGGCAGATCGGGACAACAAGGCATAGTTAGGAGATAAGCCAAAAGGTCGGAAAAAACTAGTAGACAGGTATAGTCAAAGAACACGCCAAAGGTCAGGGTATGAAGCAGACAGGGATAGTCAAGAACAAGCCAAGTTTGGTAAACAGAATCAGAGCACATGGCAAGACACGCACAGGAAACCAAACACACAATATTGCTCGGGCAAGGCAGGCTTGGACAGCACGGTGTGAAATTGTGTATCCTGTAGTGGCTAGGGTGGAGCCACGCTGAGGGAAGATTACTTAACCATGCAGTTGTAAGAGTGCAAGCCCTAAGGCTGATACACAGACCAGAGGTAAGTAGACAGACAGGGCATGAAAGTATTTTTTTTCTCAATTAACTTTTTATTGAACAAAAAAAAAACAAGTAAACATACAAAACAGTAGTGCATTGGTACATTGTTTTCTTTTAAGCAGCGACTATACCTGTATAGACCTGCTAATGAAAGACATATAAATCGCAGACCTCAGGTCCTTAATTAGAGATAGATTTGTGCCGTCATGTACCTGGTACAGTGCAATACCATTCTCAGTGCAGATTATACATGGAAGGAAGGAATAGAAATAGTCAAAGTAGGTAGAGAGGGAGAAAGAGAAAAAAGGGGGGGTAGGTAGTGTGGCCCCGCCATCAGCTCATGGCGGATCTTCATGTTTGTGCCACTCCTCCCAGATTTTGTCATGGGCTTCAAGTCTGTCCCGTAGCCTGGCTGTCATTTTTTCCATTAATTCTATGTCTTTCTGGTGTATAAGTCTGGACGTGAGGGTGGGGTCTGTCTCTTCCAATGGAGAGCAATCAAGCACCGGGCGGCTGTCAGGACATGACTGAGTAATTTTTTGGTGTGTTTGGGGATATGTGGGGGGAGTAGGCCTAGTAGATATGATTTGGGTGATTTAGGTATCTGTGTGCCCGCCAAATTTGAAAGTAGTTGTTGTGTTTCCCCCCAGAAGGGTGTGATTTTGGGACATGTCCAGTAGATGTGGTACAGGGTGCCCTTCTCCAACAGGCAGCGCCAGCACCTGTCCGAACTGGAGGGGTATATAGCGCGTAGTCTATCTGGCGTCATGTACCAGAAGTAGAGGATTTTGTATGAGTTCTCTTTGTAAAGTGTGCAATATGAGCTTTTCGCTGCTTGTGACCATATCGTTTGCCATGTGTTTTCAGGTAGTTCTTCACCTATAGCTTTCTCCCATCGGAGCATATATGCATGTTTCCCTTGGGTGGGAAAGGAATAGTCGTTTAGTATGCTATACATATCAGATATGATACCTCTACGTGCTGACCCCTCCAGGATTATACTCTCGAACGGGGTGGGCGCCGAGAATTGGAGGGTGGGGGCGAAGGACTGGGCGTAATGTCTGATTTGTAGGTACCCATAGAAGACCTGGCAGGGTAAGTCGAATTTTTTTCTGTAGTTCGTCAAAGGTGTGCAGTCTACGTGTGCAGGGGTTCACTAGGTGGCCAAAGTGAAATAAGTTTCGTGTGGCCCAAGGTGAGGACATCTGGTGCGTGAGACCTGCAGGCATTCTGGGGTTATACAGGAAGGCATGAAAGTATTACTGCAGATTCATGACAATAGCAATCTTGTGACTTAAGTGTCTGGTTAATGCATGTAATACACATAGGAAATAAGTCGGCGTTATTCCTTAATAGAGGAAGGGAATAGTTAAAAAAAACTGACTCATGAAAAAGTCCATTAAAAAGCAACTTGAAGGCAGCCCAGTGGCATATAAGAAGGGTCTTCTGGAACAGCTGAGAATAAAACACAGGTGCCACTCTAAGTGCAGTATGACAGCAGATTTAATTTCACAAATAGAAATGGGTACTCACAAGAGTAAAATTGTAACAGGTATTTAGGCACAATTTGCCAAACATCCGGGAAGTCGGTGCATCCGTGGGGCTCCTTGCTGTGGCCTTAGAGTGGGCTGGAACACACACAGAGGGAGCCGAGGGATACCGTCACTTCCGGGTGGAGTAGAACCAATAGGTGAAGTGTTTGTTGAGCATGCACTCCTTCTTCAGGCCTAACAGGGGCCATGTTGGATGAGGGCTTATAAGCACAGGAGTCATTGCTACTGGGTCCTAGAGTCCCGCTGCTATATGCATATATACACACATTTTGATGCTTCCTTAATGTGGATCTATATGGAGAGAGCTGGGCAGATGGGGATGTGAGACTGCCTAACTAATTGAGGATATAGGATAAAAAACTGAATAGAAGCATTAAAAACATTACGAATATTCTTATGTGATCAGCATTATAATACAGCACATACAGTAACCGGGAAAACTACACTTGTATACGCGTGCACACACACATGCACGTGTTTTATTCTCAGTGTTAAAGCATGTAGGAGGAGTTTTCATTTTACTCTAATTGTCCTATGAGGCTGCAGGACCCCTGACCCTCTGTCTGGGCAGTGCTGATTGTCCCTGTGCTGATCACATGCACTCTCCCAAGGAAAAAAAAAAACTCTCTAGCAATACACACCAAACTGAGCTTGTTCTAACAGGAGATGGGTTTGGGAACCTGGAAGAGGGGGAGGCTTGGAGAAGACAAGATCAAACAGCTTTTGAGGATTAACCCCTTAGGTTCCACAGTGAGTAAAAAGCCCCATACACACGCTCGGACAATCCGCGGACCAGGTCGGTCGGATTTTGTCCGTCGTACTTTGTCCGATGTTGGTGTTGCGTACACACGGTCGGACTACGTTGTCGGAATATCCGGTCTGCAAGAACGTCGTGACGTAAGTCGTCGTCCACGAGACTAGAAAAGGCAAGTTCAGCACCACGTCAGGTACCCGTTGGGCTCCTTCTGCTGATCCCGTGTTTATCGAGAGTTAGTCGAAGTTTGGTGACTTAAGATTCGCGCTTCTCAGTTTTCTGACTCAGATCGTTACTGCTCTTCAGTTTGTGCTTGTCGTGCGTATCTGTTTATTAGTGCGTGTAGTCAGTTCGCATTTGTTGGTCATTGCGGCCTATATCTTGATATAGGACGCTTTGATTTGCACTGCTTATTGTCTGCTCGTTTCTGCTATTCAGTTCGTTCTTTCAGGCCTTGCTGTTTATCGGTGCTTTCTGTTTGTCCGTTCTGACCAGCCGACCTTTTGTGACCTTGTGAGCGATGTTTCCCGTGCGTACTCGTCGCCGAGTTCGTGCTGTACGCGGAATTGGTGTCGGGCTTTTAGCTTTGACCCAAGACCCGTCCATGAACAGAGTGACGAGGAGTATGTGGACCAAGAATTGGTTGCTTCAGCGTGACCAGTTCTCGCACATGCCTTTGCTTCGTGAGATCCGGGAGAATAATCCTGATGATTTCAGGAACTTTCTCAGGATGACGGACCCCGATTTTCACCGTCTTTTGGCTTTGCTGACCCCCTTTATCAGCCGGCAGGATACCTGCATGAGACAAGCCATTACTCCGGAGCAGAGGCTTGTTGCCACGTTGAGGTACTTGGCGACAGGGAGAAGTCTTCAGGATTTGAAGTTCTCTTCAGGTATCTCTCCCCAGGCCCTGGGAATCATTATTCCAGAGACCTGTTCTGCCATCATTCAGGTCCTGCAGGAGGACTATATTAAGGTAACATTTCTACTTGACTATTCCCTTCTATGTATGCTCTGTTTGCTAATGTCTTCTATTTTTGACCTCCTTCCCTAATTACCATGATTGCAATATGCTCTAATATGCTGTGCCCCTTTTCTCCTTCATGCATTTTTCCCTTCACTTACCTCCCCAGCATGCTCTTCTGCCCCAATAGACACCTATGGCCTAGTCACTTAGGCAATGTATTTTGTCTGCTGCATAGTATTGTTTGCCCCCAAACACCCCCTAAAATATGCACAAATGTTTGCTGTGTGGTTTACTTCATGTAGAGCCCCTTTTTTATTTGTTTTTGGTGGGGGGGGGGGGGCAAACTCATTATGAACCCCCTCCCCCAACTGCTCTGTCAGATGGTACCAATCCTCTATCTGCTGCCTTTCCCAAGGTCAATACACACTATATACCTACCTCTTTATAGTGGGCATCTTTACGGATGAATTCTGCAAAGCATGTAGTGCAAGGGGCTGCCTCCATACTTTCCATTTCCTCTTTTTTTGTCTTCTTTCCCTCCTATTAGCTTGCTTGTTAATTTCATAATGTCACAATGTGCTTGCCTTTTTTTGTGGGTGGGGGGGGGGGGGGGGGGGTTAATGTTATTTTATCTTTCCTGGGGGCTGCCAATAGTGTTAAGTACAGAGGGTCTGGCCAAACTAGCACACATTATTGAGCCATTTGCCAATCAATGAAGTGCAGAGGGTTACCTGTAACCCCCCCCCCCCCCAAAACCCTAGTTATTGCCAATGGCCCATCAGAAGTGGGGGGATTGATGGGGGGTGAGTCATCTGTGAAGGGGAGCCTCTACTTTTCTGTGCAAATACTTTCCAGCCTCCAATTTTATACAATGCTCTTGTTCCAAGATGTTGATTGTCTAATCTGCTTGCAATGTTTAAGTGCAAAGTGACTAATTTTTTTTTCTTGTTTCACTCCACAGTTCCCTTCCACGCCACAGGAATGGCAGACTGTGGCCTCCCACTTTGCCAGCCGTTGGGACTTTCCTAACTGCGGAGGGGCAATTGATGGGAAACACGTCCGCATCGTCCCACCGCCCAACTCGGGGTCCTACTATTATAATTATAAAGGGTTTAATAGTGTAGTGATGTTGGCGGTGGTGTCGGCGACATATGAATTTATGTATGTGGACGTGGGGATGAACGGCCGGATCTCGGATGGTGGTGCCATTACGCACACGGAGTTCTACTGGCGTCTCCAAAGTGGCAGTCTGTGCTTGCCACCTCCAGAGGAGAATGCCGAAGGACTCCCCTTCGTCTTTGTCGCAGATGAAGCGTTTGCGTTGACTCCCCATGTGATGAGGCCGTTCCCGATGAGGACCCTCACCCCGGACCAGAGGGTCTTCAACTACAGGCTGTCCAGAGCCAGAAGAGTGGTGGAGAACACTTTTGGCATCCTGGCCAGCCGCTTCCGCCTGTTCCTGACAGCATTTCACTTGGCGGAATACAAACTGAACCACATAGTTCTTGCCTGTTGCATATTGCACAACTTCCTCAAAAGACATAACAGGAACTATGTGCTGCCCGTTTGCCCAGATGTGGAGGGCCCTCCAAATGCGGACCTCACAGCCCTTCAAGTGGCACGTCCAGGCTTGCCCCCTCTAAATGCCCGCGTGGTCCGCGAGCAATATATGGAGTACTTTGTGGGTAGGGGGGCCATTGCTCTGCCTGACGATGTGTGAGAGGCATTTTTTAATAAATCTGATATTTTAACCAACCTCTGATTTCTTGTCATTTCAGTCTTCTTTTTAGCTTATTTTACTTTGACATTTTTTCCCTTTGCCTTCGACAGTGGGAATGCACTTTCTGGGCAAAAGGAGGTAACAGTCTCTTCTTCCCAAAAAGATTATTCTCATGTTGTGTGTTTGCTACCTAATCTTTGGTCTAGAGAAGGTTTGTCCTGCATAACTGACAGCCAAAATACTCCTTTTCATCACCAGGTCTGACATGTGTGTATTCTGAAAAATGCTGTGCTCCGTGTTTTCGTACAAAGCACTGTGGGTGTCATTTACATAAGTCAAATCCGCTATGCTCTACAAGTGCATTGAAAAAGTTCCCTGGGAAAGTAAATTGCAGTGCAAAGTGGATTTGCCTTTAGTAAATAACACCCATTGCCCCCCATATCCTTTACATTTTACATACATAATGCATTGTGTTTTTTAAATAAGGAAGCCACACATTTCGAAAAATAAAAAAGTTTACTTGGAAAACATTCACAAGTGCGTTTACAATCTTCACGCCAAAACTGACAACATCTTGGTTATTTACAACATTGTTTACAAAGATTACGCAATTGGTAAAACCAGGCATGGAGCTAAGCAGAACCTATGAAGTAGGAAAGTTCAACTTTGTAAAGTGAAGACAAGATCAGACATGACTATATGTTCAAAGTGTGTTTGATCTTGCCTTCATCACATGGGGGGGTCACCCCCGAAAAGTGGAAATTTGGAACATGCACACAATTTGGGTCTGAAAATGGTCATTAGATGGTAAAACACATGCCTAGAAGCTTCAAAAGTGCCATTTTCCATCATGGGGATGAATGGACGTTTTTTGGGGGTGCAACCCCTTCACCACAACCACTTTCGTAGTTCGTAAAGTGTTTGCACCCCCAAAAAAACGTTGGCATTCATCCACCATGATGGGAGCTAGCACATGTGGACACAATGTGTGCATGTTCCAAATTTCACACAGTTTTTAAGTTGCAAATGTGTTCAGAAGCTGGCACAAATGTGTGTTAATTACTTGGTGCGTTTTCATATTTTTCCTAAAACATCAATGATGTTCTTCAATTTTTGTTGAACATCATTGATGTTTTGCTTTATGTAATCTAGATCTCTATTGCAGACCATTATCTCTCCGATGAGTACGTGGGCACTCTCTGTGGTAAAGTGCGATTTTTCTTCCACAACATCCACGTCACCTAAAAACCACAAACAAACAAAAATGGGGTGTTGGAAATGAGGCAGCCATACATGGATTAGCTTACCAGTAGCTGTGTTCTCCAACACTCACCTGTTGTGGTGACAATTTCTCCAAGTTCGATGATCTCTCCTTCCTCCTCCTCCTCCTCTGCTTCTGCTCTTTCCCCTTTTTTGGGAGGTGTTGGTTTGGGGGTTTCCTCAGACGGCCCAAGTTTTCGCTCCCCTATGAGAATGTACAAAAGGAAGATTTAGCAACACAATCTATTGAGGGCAGAAATAGGAAATGACAAACATTGCTTGAAAGTGACGGACACTATTTTAGTTTGGCCAGTTACAAATGTCAACTACATGAATGTAGTCACTTTGTAAAGGTGCTAAACTGACTAGCTTTTTGGTAGAAGTTTGTGTGATGGAGACCCCCCTCTAGTATCCACTGGAGCACATGTGTGGAAAAGCCTAATAAAAAGGGGGTTTGGGTGTCCCAGCACTAGTGCTCTAGAGTCCAGATGGGTAAACAGCTACTGGGTGACCTCTCCTTTACATTGAATAAATTGGCTTTACATTCTTGATGACATTTCTAGTGAGAACAAACTTCCTTTCCCCCAAAAAAACACCAAACATCGTATTATAAGTGGCCGAACGATCGAGGTTGCGTACGATCGAATGGACACACACACGACCATGACAGTGGCAGAAAGATCGAGGCTGAGTACGATCGAATGCACAGACGAACCTGAAAGTGGCCATTTTGGAATGTACAACTTTGTAAAAATCAAACCACAATGGAGCAGTATGCAAGCAAGAAATCAAACACAAAACACAACTACTTACTTTTTAGAAGAATTCGCTTGATCTTTCTGTACTGATCGGCCTCCCTCAGTTTCAGGTCTGACCAGCGTTTCCTCAGTTGCTCCTTGGATCGTTGTACCCCAAACTGATTGTACAGCCTTCTCACAACTTTAGACATGATCTTGGCCTTGCGGACATTGGGGTTGAGGTAAGGCCCATACTTCCCATCATAGTCGCTCCTCTTTAATATGTCCACCATCTCCAACATTTCTCCAAATGACATATTGGAGGCCTTGAATTTCAGGCTCCGGGATCGGGACGTTTCTGCCTCCGGACTTTCCTCGTCCTCCTCCTCGTTGGTGGGATATTTGTGGCGCACCTGCTGTGTCCCCGCCATGTGCTCTCCCCACTGCGCCGTAAAGAGAAGGGGTGGGGAATAGACGAGAAAGATCGTCAGGGGCGGGCGGAGTTTGACGCATGCGCACTGTATATAAAACGTCACACGCCTGTGTCGTAGCCACGATCTGGGAGACGAGGGGAGAGAAAACTCACACGAGACGATCGCTACAAACGAAGGTACAATTTGACGTTGGTACATAACTAGCCTAGACTGATTTGAACTTGAGGCTTCTTTATGGAGAAGATTAGGAGAGTTTAGACTGACATAATTGAGAGGGTTTTGTGTGGTGTTGTGTCTTGCAGAGATTATGCAGGGATTCAACGACATGAGTTTTCTCCCCCTCTTCATTGCCAAATTCAGGGAATTTCCCGTTTTATGGCAGGGTAAACACCCACATTACACCAACAAACCAAAGAGGCACGCAGCCCTGGAGGAACTTGTGGAATTTGTCAAGCCAAGGTTCCCCACGGCAACTGTTGATGATATAAGAAAGAAAATTGGCAGCCTGAGGAGTGCGTATATCAGGGAGCGGAAGAAGGTCGTGAAGTCTGAGGAAACTGCAACTTCAGCAGATGAGGTCTATGTGCCCAAGCTCTGGTACTATCAGAGTCTCCATTTTCTGAAAGACCAGACTGATGTCACGGAGCCAACCTCGACTCCTCCTTCCACGCTTCCTTGCGCGCAGGCCACCCCTGATGAGGCTTCCGAGGAGCAACCTGGGCCTTCCAGTATGGAAGAGGTGGAGGAGCCCAGCTTGTTCCAGGTATAGTAGTTTTGTTACCATTTATGGGAATAATGAATGATGTTCACTTAATTCAGGATCCCCAATTGCTTAGTTCCTAACGTGTTTGACATATCAACTGACAGTAGTGTTGGAGACATTTGGGGCCAGAATCTAAACTGCTGGGCTGAGAATTGTATGGTTTTCTATTTGTAAACATTTTGCAACAGTCACTAGATGAGAATTGTGTGTGTTTGATGAACAAATAACTGAAACTATGTCCCTTTTTCATACACAGGAAGACCTCAGCCAGGAGGTGGCTGTGGAAGGTGGCAGTCAGGAGGAGGCAGGGGTTAGTGGCAGCCACCAGCTGGGTAGTGGCAGCCAAGAGGGGGCTAGGCCGCGGAGCCTGACTGACACCCAAACCCCTCCCCTCCGCCTTCCGTACAAAAGGGCGAGAAGGGGGGATTATGCGGCACAGTCAGCGCTCCGCATGATCAGAGAGGCTTCAGACTCCCTACATGCCACACCCGCCGACGAGGAGACCTTTGGCTCGGTGGTTGTCACAAAAATGATGGGTATGGAGGTGAGGCAACGCAACATGTGTGAGGGGCTCATCCTCCATGTCCTAAATAAGGGTAGGGCTGGGGAGATGACCCCAGTCACACATGTTTGCCATAGCTACCATGCTCCGCCTCCTCCTCCTCCTCCTCCTCCTTCTGCCACCCCACCAGCACGACAGCCACAGCGTGCAAGGAAGCGTGGAAGGAAGACCTGAGAGTGACGACCTGGAATCAGTCTGGTCTGAGAGAAGATGGAGCCTCTTGTAGTACCAGAGCCTGGGGACCTAGATGGCATCTGCTGCAGTTCCGGATACTTTGGACTTCACGACCAGATTGCACTCCCCTTAATATACGTACTCCTCAGGCCCCCAATTTTCTACGCTTGAACAATGATGGTTGCCGTGGGGGGCCAAGACTTTGCAAATTCCCCAAGTTTCACCATGGCTGCGTTCCTCTTTGGTTTGTTGGTGTGACCTAAATAAAGTTTTTTTTGATTTGAAATAATCATTGACTATTGTGTTTTACTTTGCTACAATGACAGTTTTTCTTTGAGTAAGCAGGTACATTTCACTAATCCTAAAGTAGAATTAACAAGGGGCACCAACAACAAACAACCTCCTAGTAAATTTAAGCAAGAAATACAAATGTTAATAATGTGTTTTTGGTAATTTGAGACACACAACCCCCCTCCAAAAAAAACAAAAAAAAAAAAAATTCATTCAAATATGTATTCCCCAAAAAAAAAAAAAAAAAAAAACAAATCATGGTAAAAAAATAACAAAGATTCTTTTCCGTTCAGAGTCAAAATAAACATGTAGTGTATAAATGCTGCAAAGTAATAAAGAAGTAAGTTTGTGAGAAGTGCGGGTGAATAGGAGCAGCTAAAAGATGTCATTCTTGTTGCATTGTAAAGAAAAAGAGAATGCGCTGCATTAAAGACATTTTAACATTGCAGCGTGACGAATGTGCTGTGTCGATTAGGAAAGGTAGTTTTACCTGACCGAGCGCTTCCGTCACAGAATTTCTTCTGAGCATGCGTAGCACTTTGTCCGTCGGACAAGCGTACACACGCTCGGATTTGGTGTGATCGGACCGTGTTGACGGCAAATCTTTCCAGCAGGAGATAAGACTTTGTCCGTCGGCCAAACCGACGAACACTGTCCGATGGTGCATACACACGGTCTGATTTTTCAACAACCTTGTCCGATCGGACAGAATCCATGAAAAAGTCCGACCGTGTGTATGGGGCTTTACTGTTTATTTCCTTAATGGCTACCTCATAGTACCTGCAGAGCATCTTTTCCCCCTGCTGGTATTCCCACAAAGCTTTGCAGATCATTTCATCTTTGAGCTGTCAATCTTCTTTAGCTGATGACATTGAAGCAGATTAAAAAATTGTTCAGGAGGAGGAAAATCAGTCCTTTTTTTTAACAAAATATAAATACATTTTTCTCCAACCCCAACATAAGCTGTCTCTACATAAGTTAGCGGTGGTATAATGGGTTTATAAATAGCAGCACAGCAATACCTAGCAACCCTCGGCATATACCCGATCAGAAAATGACAGTGCTTTATGTAATCTAGCAGATAGGAAATTAACTCTTGCATTGCTCCAAATATCGGGGAGCAGGAATTATTTCACCCAGAAACACAAGAGAATGCAGTTAACCATTGGGGTGTGTATATATATATATATATATACAATCTCAGGGGGAGCACAGATATTTAAATGTTTTTCTTTTTTTAGATTTTGTTCCATAATCACTTTTAGCAGTTTGAATCTTAAATACATACAGGGGGTCCCCGGGTTACAAACAAGATAGGGACTGTAGGTTTGTTCTTAAGTTGAATCTGTTTGTAAGTCGGAACAGGTAAATTTTTTAAGTGTAGCTCCAACCAAAAAAATCTATCTTTAAGTTTTTTTGATAAAATAGAGAAGGGTTATCACCCCTGTAACATTTGTTTTGCGGTCTGTGCCCCTGTTCAGAAGATTTCACCTCACCTTCTGTCCCAATGACAATTGGATTTTGAAAATTTTGGGTTGTTAGGGAAGCATGGACTGGTGATAAAGCATCAGAGGAGACACCTTTTTCCCATATTAACTCTTACAGGAGTGAATTTCCCTTCCTAGGGGTGGATTTCCTCTCACTTCCTGTTGTCTCCCTCCGTTTGTAAGTAGGAGTCGTTTGTAAGTCGGATGTTTGTAAGTAGGGGACCCCCTGTATTCGTCTTTTGTATGCAATATATCAATGTGATTCTATTTTGGTATACATTTGTTTAACACAGGACTCCAGACAAACAATTTTATCTAAATTTGTGAACTGTTTCAGCTATTGAAAGATCTGTAATTCTCTTTTCATTTACACACCCCTTACCCCCAATAGTGTTACACCACTATATCCTTTACCATCCCTACCCCCTACCTCCAGCTTTCAGTAAAAAGTGGGTAAGTGTCCTCATACCAGCTTGTTCCTTAACTCTCCCCCTCCTGTAAACTGCATAAATAGCCTAGGCCCCCAATTCCTAAAACATGTTAGATTGATAGCACTTTGCAGTGTAGTGGCACCTGATTGGCTCACAGTACCTATCCCCCACACTACTTTCTGATGCTGGATGTTCCTGAAATCTAACAGCACAATGATTGCTGTTCAATGACCCAGTTTTCCCCTTTTGTCATATATCAGCTTGGTGAATTTTTTATTTATTTTTTGATGCCAACCTCCAGTCTCATTTAATTACTACCACCCCAAGGCGTAAGCTCATTAGTAGATCTCTGGTCCTGAGTATGCGATAGCAGCAGCAAGCGATGTGGGTTTCTCTGGTTGTCTTGTGCCACACAGCTGATAATGCCAAGCTCCTCCCTGCCCACTCAGTACAGAGAGATACACAAAGCGTTGGCATTGGCATTCTTGAGTTAATTATAGATTTTGGTTGCTGGAAAGTTCAGCCCTATGAAACAAAGTAATTTTTCATACCTGTCTTCCTCTTATCACTGAAAATACTGCTATTACTTCTGTCACAGTATCAGTGTTGTCCACTCATTTTAGGCCCAGCAGATTCAGCCTTTTCTGAGTATTTCAGAAATGCTTTGAAGATATCTATGAATCCTCTTCCAATTACACCAAAAGGAAATTATAACAAGTAAAATCATCCATGAACTAACGCTATTCAGGAAACATTTATGTGTGCAGAAGTCGTCATTGAAGTCCACCTGACAGTCATAAATATGATCCCTAATTAAAAAGCGGTCAGAAAGAGGCAAATCACTACAATGTGTCTGAGCACTTTGCATCATTTGAAAAAAATATTAAAGCTGAGCTCGAAGCAGATATAAATTTACACAATCTGATGTTGAGCTGTATTTGCCTGCACTGGGCACTGTGGTATCATGAGAGGTGGAGGGGGGAGGGGGCACAAGGAGATTGGAGGGAGAGGATTTGTGTTGGAAGAGGGAATTTGGGGGGCTGCAGGGGATAAGTATTGTTCTAGGAGGGAAAATTTGTACTAGGTAGAGGGACTTGGGACAATTTGTGCTGGGAGGGGAGGATTTGAAGTAGGGGGAGAAGATATGTACTTGTACTAAGGAGGAGATTTGTGCTAGGCAGGGTGATTTTTCTTTTTGTTGGGGGGGGGGGGGGGGGTTAAACTGGGGGATTTGGGGATTGGGGTGCAAAGATTTGTGTTCAGGGGGGTGGATTTCAGCAGGGGGGCAGATTTGTACTGGGGGAGGGGGAATGTATGCTTAGGGGGTAAGCATGCAGATTAGTGCTCAGTGTTCTTGTTGGGAGTTTTTAGCTGACAGGCAATGCTCATACATCTTGTGGGGGGGGGGGGGGGGCACAGTTTGGCATGTTTGCCCTGGGCTCTAGATGACCTTGTCCCGGTACTGGTCATATGATCCTGTGATGTACGGCCGCTACAGAGGGTGGAGCCAGAAACCAGGGAGTACACTGGCTGCGCCGTCTTAGGTTCAGGGCCAATAATAACATAACTATAGCAGTTCAGCTAGTGATACAGCCAGGTGCAGAAGAGGAATGCTAGGACTATGGTTAGAACTAGTTGTGCTTCCTCTCAGTTTAAATGCAAAACATTATGTTTGACTAGAATATGTCTTTAATACCAACTATCACTATATAAACATCTGAAATCCAATTTTGGTCTCATCTTCCCTCAGGTCTGCATGACTCATCAGGCATCCGTCTTCATTATACGCCATCTTTACGAAAGTTTGATGCTGGCATAATGGAGCTAGGTTTGGTGTATACACCAGTGATGGCTATCCCTCCACGGCAAAAGTCATTCCACCTCACTGGATACTGTACAGATAAATGCACAAAGATGGTGAGTGCCATTTCTTAATTCCATTCCTATTCTTTGTAGGTTCAAAATGGCAATTGTATTAAAAGTGCAAATCTCTGCCTTTACTTGAAAATAACGCTAAACTTTAAGTGGAGATAAATAAAAAAAAATCACTAATGTATTCTTTATAAAGTAGTTTGTTTATTTTTGAATACTGCTAGTATAACCACACATACTGTATTTAATTATGTTAGCCCCTGTAATTCAGGACTAGAGGGGGACACATGATCTATTCTGGCTGTATTGCACAGTACATTGAACTTGCTGAAACGAGAGGTGAGAAGTATGATGACCTCAACAGTGTAGTGATGCTTTCTCATTGCCTAAGCAGCCAGCAGGGGGCAGGTCAATGACCAAACTGAACAGCAGTGCAGAAAACAGATTGTCAGTTCTGCCCAGCAGGGGTACCTGGATCTCAAAACTGCTTGAACAGAATTGCAAATGTTTAGTAGTAGGTATGACAGTTTACATGTTTGTGTTTCAGGTGTTTGATTAGAGTTGGGCAAAAAAAAAATAAAAAAAAATTCAGGTTTGATATGCCAGTTTCCATAGACAGCATTATTGTTTATCAGAATGATCCTGTGTATTTGTGTATTAATGCCACATATATCCATGGTAACAGAAGCAGTTATTTCCTATGGATCATGACCACAGTTTCTCTCTATCATTGCCAATGGTTGCTGGCTTTGTGTAACATTGCTACAGTTCCTGACTTACCATCCTGCATGTCACATGTCTATATGAATGCAAAACCCACTTGAAGCAGGTAAAATGCAGGTCAGAAAGAGGTCAACTGCAGATCAAATGCACCTGTCAGTAAATTCTGAATGATCCTAGAAGCATTTAAAAATGATGTCAAACTGATGCTATCGACACAAGCCCAAAGCTTGTCAACACAAGACCTTGCACTAATGTTCACAGTACAGCTCACCCTAATAAAAATGCCATTTCTATGACTGTTATCTTGATTTAAATCCTTCAATGCTTCCAGTGTCACTAATCTAAAACTACCATGCAGATAAAGAGTTCTGACTATCCTCTAATCTAATTGGTAGCATGCTTGTTCCAGGTCAGTGAAAGTACTGAAGACAGAAACAACCAAGCAACTAGTAATTTCACAAAAGGAAAGGGTCCCTATAGCCTCACATATGTGTAATCCCTAGGATCGCTGTAATGCCGCGTACACACAATCGGATTTTCCATCCGATGTGAGCTTTTGGTCGGAAATTCCGTCTTTGTGTATGCACCATCGGACTTTTGCTGGTGGAATTCCCGCCAGCAAAAGATTCTGATCGGAAATTCCGATCGTCTGTACCGATTCCGACACGCAAAATTCCTACGCATGCTCGGAAACAATTCGACACATGCTCTGAAGCATTGAACTTCATTTTGTCGGCTCGTCGTAGAGTTGTACGTCACCGCGTTCTTGACGGTCGAAAGTTCAGAGAACTTTTGTGTGACCGTGTGTATGCAAGCCAAGCTTGAAAAAACATCCAAGTTTTTTCCGATGGAAAATCTGATCGTGTGTATGCAGCATAAGAGTGGCAACCTCAACCTGGACTCCAGCCAGGCCATGCCCCAATGCGTTTTGCTGAGCCCCTCAGAGCTTAGTCATGTTGTGCCCATGGAATATTTAATTTGTTGCCACGTTTCTGGAAAATTACAAAAACATTTTTTTTTTTTACAAAAAGTTGTCACTTAAATTATATATTGCTCACACATGCCATAGGTATATGTGAAATTGCACCCCAAAATACATTCTCTCTGCTTTTCCTGAGTATGGGGATACCACATGTGAGAGACTTTTTTGCAGTCTAGCCACATACAGGACCCCAAAATCCAATAAGCACCTTCAAGCTTCATTACACTTCCTGACTACCTACCGTGTTTCCCCGAAAGTAAGACAGTGTCTTACTTTCTTTTTATCCCTAAAAGCCCCACTATGTCTTACTTTCGGGGTATGTCTTACATTATGGGGCACATAGCACATTATGGGGCAGATAGCACATCAGGGCACATCATGGGGCACATAGCAGATCAGGGCACATTATGGCACATTATGGGGCACATAGCACATCTGGGCACATTATGGGGGACACAGCACATCTGGGCACATTATGGGGCACAGCACATCTGGGCACATTATGGGGCATGGGGCACATTAGGGCATCAGGGCATGGGGCACATTAGGGCATCAGGGCATGGGGCACATTAGGGCATCAGGGCATGGGGCACATCTGGGGATCTTACTTGCGAGCAGAGTAGTGCAGGAAGCGTCTATCTGTCATATGTTTTCTCTCATGTCACGCTGCCCGCTCCCTGGCGGCCCCTCCTCTCTTCTCGTCTATCCCAGATGATGTCTCAAGCCAATGGGGATTGACGAGAAGAGAGGAGGGGCCGCCGGGGAGCGAGCAGCGCTGAGTGACATGAGAGACAACGTATGACAGATAGACGCTTCCTGCGCTACTCTGCATCTCATTCGGCTCTGGTCTCTGCAGGCAAATCCCCCGTGTTTCCCCGATAGTAAGACGTATGTCTTACTTTCGGGGTACGGCTTACATTAGCTGTCCCCTCTGACACTCCCGATACGTCTTACTATCGGGGGTGTCTTACTATCGGGGAAACACGGTATCACAGTTTCAAAGGCCCTAAAAAGCCAAGATAGCACAACCCCCCCCCCCCCCCAAATGACCCTTTTTGGAAAGTAGACACCTCAAGGTATTTGCTAAGAGGCATGTTGAGTATTTTGCAGATCTCATTTGTTGCCACAATTTTTTGGAAAATGAAGAAAGAAAATGAAAATTTATTTTTTCTTTCTTTAAATTTTCAAAACCTTGTGACAAAAAAATTGGATCTGCAAAATACTCACCATGCGTCATGGCATTTCCAGGCCTCCGAAACTGTGATAGGTAGTGATGAAGTGAAATGAGCAATTTACACAGTTTGAAAGTCTGAAGGCAGTAATTGGATTTTGGGATCCTGTACGTGGCTAGGCTCTCAGAAAGTCTCACACATGTGGTATCCCCGTACTCAGGAGAAGCAGCAGAATGTATTTTGGGGTGTAATTTCACATATACCCATGGTATGTATGAGCAATATATCATTTAAGTGACAACTTTGCGTAAAAAAGAATCTTGTCGCAAAAAATAAAATAATACATGGGCTCAGCATTCCTCTCAGCAAAAAGTTTGGGGTGTCTACTTTCCAAAAAGGATTCATTTTGGGGGGGGGGGGGGGTTGTGCTATCTTTGCATTTCAGGACCTCCGAAACTGTGATAGGTAGTGAGGAAGTGAAAAAAGCAATTACGCCTTTTGAAATTGTGAACGCAGTCATTGGATTTCGGGGTCCTGTATCCGGCTAGGCTACCAAAAAGTCTCACAGATGTGGATGTATACCCATGGCATGTGTAAGCGATATATAATTTAAAGTGGAGGGTCACCCTAAAAAAAAAAAAAAAAAACAGCATTAATATTCTTAAAAAAAACATTTGAAAAAATTCTTTTTTTTACCTTACCAGAAACCCCTGTTGCTAGGCAGTCTTCCTAATCTGCCTCTTCCTACTCCGCTGTGATCTTCGGTCTTCTCTCCTCTTCGCGTTGTCTTCTGGGAACTGTGTGTTTCGTAACACAGCGCGTCCCATTCACAAAGCGCTGCGCGACTCGCACATGCGCAGTGTGCCTGTTTCCCTTAGTGAGGATGGCGGCGCCGGGACCCGAGAGCCGAGGGACAGGTCGGCCTCGGGCGGCTGACATCGCGGGCGCCCTGTCCTTATTAAAAGTCAGCAGCTACTTTTTTTTAGCTGCTGACTTTTAAAAAAAAAAAATTCCCGCTGGAGCACACCTTTAAGTGACAGTTTTGTGCAGAAAAAAAATATTTTTCAAAAACTTGTGACAAAAAACAAAAAAATCTTCCATGAGCTTAACATGCTTCTCAGCAAATTCCATGGGGTGTCTACTTTATAAAAAGGGGTAATTTGGGGGGGGGGGGGTTGTACTGCCCTGGCATTTTAGCACCTCAAGAAATGTGAAAATAAAAGCTGCGTAAATTCCAGTATATATACAATAGTTTGTAGAGGCTATAACTTTTGGGCAAACCAATCGATATACGCTTATTGGGATTTTCTCTACAAAAGACATGTAAAAGAATACATTTTGGCCTAAATTTATGACAACATTTTAGTTTATTGAATATTTTTTATAACAGAAAATGACAGTTTATAACAAAAAGTATAAAATATAGTTTTTTTATTAACATTCAAAATAACAAGTGGTGATCAAATACCACCAAAAAAAGTTCTATTTGTGTGAAAAAAAGGACATAAATTTTGTTTGTGTACAGCATTGTATGACCGTGCAATTACCAGTTAACAACTTCAGCCCCGGAAGGATTTGCCCCCTAATGACCAGGCCATTTTTTGCGATACGGCACTGCATTGTGCGACGCTGTACCCAAACAAAATTTACATCCCTTTTTTCCCACAAATAGAGATTTCTTTTGGTGGTATTTGATCACCTCTGTGGTTTTTATTTTTTGCGCTATAAAAACAAAAAAAAACTGACAATTTTGAAAAACTAAAATTTTTTTAGTTTCTGCTATAATACATATCCAAAAAAAATATAAAAAAACGAATTTATTCATTAGTTTAGGCCAATATATATTCTTCTGCATATTTTTGGTAAAAAAAAATTGCAGTAGGCGTATATTGATTTGTTTACGCAAAAGTTATCACGTCTACAAACTATAGGATAGATTTAGGGACTTTTTTTTATTATTATTGTTTTTACCGGTAATGGCGGGGATCTGCAATTTTTAGTGGTACTGCGACATTGTGGTGGACAAATCTGACCCCCAAATTACACTTTTTGGGGACCAGTCACAATGTTACATAGCTCAGTGCACTGATCAATGTAAAAATTACACTGACAGGAAAGGGGTTAACACTAGGGGGTGATCAAGGTGTTAAGTGTGTTCCCTGGGTGTGTTCTAACTGTAAGGGGGGTGGGCTATCAGGGACATGACAGAGATCGCTGTTCCCGATCACATGTCAACTGGCAGAACGGGGAATCGCCTTGTTTACATATGCAGTTCCCCATTCTGCCTCTGTACACAACGAACGTGGGTTGCCGGCAGACATCAGGTCCGCCGAACTCGCCAGCACACCCGCTATCTCCTCTGCAAACACCAACATACACCTACGGCGGTTTGCGCAAGAGAGCCGACCTGCCGCAGTATAATGAAGGCAGCTATTTAGCAAGTGGTTAAAGTAGCACAGTGCGGAATAGCTAAAGAAAGCCTGGTCAGGAAAGAGGTAAATTCTTCCAGTGGTCAAGTGGTTAAAGCTACTTCATGGTCCCCAGCCGTGAACCTATAGACTGTTCCAGTCCAGCTATACCTGTGCTGTAAGCTATTTTGTGGTCCCCAGCCATGAACCTATAGATAGTTCTAGTCTAGCTATACTTGTTCTCAAGCTAATTCGTGGTCCCATGAACATATAGAATGTTTCAGTCTTGCTTTACCTGTTCTGCAAGCTACTTAACGGTCCCCAGCTGTGAATCTATAGACTGTTTCAGTCTAGCTATACCTGTTTTGCAAACTACTTCATAGTCCCCAGCTGTGAACCTATAGACTGTTTCAGTCTAGCTATACCTGTCCTACAACCTATCTCACAGTTCCCAGCTGTGAGTGAAAAGACTGTGTCGCTACTGTTGAGAACGTGAGATGACCTTTGCAGAAGTGTTCTTTTTGAAGTATTCCACATCACCCCGCACCTCCTTACCAGTTCCTACAAGCCATACAGAAAAAGACAAAACCCTCAACTGTTCAATGAGCTGGAATGAATGGACTGTTACTGTGTGACTGACTGCCTCTGCACTGATGGGGGAGAGAACCTGTTGAACCTAAGCGACTCCTGTTGGGGTAGCGCTACAAGAACAATGTGTGAGAATATGCACCCTCATGTAACTTCATCCTCTGGGAATAAGCTGCACTATTTAGAATTGTAGACACTTTGGTTTAGTAGGAATAATTCACTCTCACACCTGGAGGCATCATGTGCTTATAATGATATATTTTTCAGAGTCTCATGAATATAGATTAATACATGTTATCAAATGGGAAAGGGACATTTTAGAAGTGTAGGGTTACTTGGAGGTGAACCAGGCACATAAAATTTGCAGTTAAATCAAACTTTCTTGCCATACTTTTACGTTGGTAAAAAATAAAAAAGAATCATAAAATAATTTCCTTTAATGGGTATCTAAAATAAATGTCATAATTTAAGATTTTGGAAGACCAAGTGTCCCTTCACACTTGTGCAGACAATATCATATGTGTGTTTTCACATATTAAAGGCGTAAAGGCAGAAGGTTTTTTATCTTAAAGCATTCTATGCATTAAGATAAAAAGCCTTCTGTGTGCAGCAGCAACCCCCCCCCCCCCCTCCCTCTGCCCCCTAATACTTAGCTGAGGTCCCTCTCTGTCCAGCGATGTCCACAAGTATCTCAGTCGTCCGAGATTCTCCATTCTGATTGGCTGAAACACAGTAGCGGCACCATTGGCTCCCACTGCTGTCAATCAAAGTCAGCTAGCCAATCAGGGGAGAGAGGGGGCAGGGCCAGGTCGGGGCCAGGGATGGATTCAGGGGGGCAACGGGACAATTCCCCCCCTCGACCTCAGTCACATCGGAGCCACTGCTGTGGAGGAGGAGAGCCCCAGCATTCAGAGCAAAGCCTTTTTCCTTCTCCGCCCCTAAGCTGAGTGAGAATTTTGTGTGTCACTGTCTAAAGCTTCCTGCAGACAGTGTGCAATATTGAATCCCGCTCATCTCCATTGATCCTGCATGGGAGCCCCTCCCCCCACCAGAGCACCAAAATATTTTAATAAAAGTACAAAATAATTAATGAATGTGTAAAATCGCAAAATACATGTGTGCCATTAATTATGAAAAAAAAATGCTGCCCTTTTAGTCTTGTCCAATCCTAACCACTTCATCTGCGGAAAGTTTTACCCCCCCCCCCCCCCTCATGACCAGGCCATTTTTTGCGATACGGCACTGCATTACTTTAACTGACAGACAATTGTGCGGTCGTGCGACTCTGTACTCAAGTAAAATTTATGTTTTTTTTTCCCCACAAATAGAGCTTTCTTTTGATGGTATTCGATCCCCTCTGCGTTTTATTTTTTTTTTGCGATATAAACAAAAAAAGACCAACAATTTTGGATAAAAAAAGCAATATATAAAAATGTCTTCATCAATTCAGGCCAATTTGTATTCTACCACATATTTTTGTTAAAAAAATAAAAAAACTCAATAAGCATATATATTGATTGGTTTGCACAAAAGCTAACATGTCTATAAAATAGGGGATAGATTTACGGTATTTTTATTTATTTTTTACTAGTAATGGCGGTGATCAACGATTTTTAGCAGGACTGCAACATTGCGGCGGACAGATCGGACACCTAACTGACACTTTTTGGGGACCAGTGATACTAATAAAGTGATCAGTGCTAAAAATATGCACTGTCACTGTACTAATGACACTTGCTGGGAAGGGGTTAACATTAGGGGTGATAAAAGGGTTAACTGTGTACCTAGGGGGTGCTTTCTAACTCTGTGGAGGATGAATTCACTAGGTGGTTAGCAGGAACACAAGATCACTCTGTTCTTCTCTGACAGAACGGCGGTCTACCTTGTTTACATCGCCAGAACTCTTTTCCATCTCTGTGGGGAGCGATCGCAGGTGGCCGTCGGACATTGTGTCCGCCGAACCCGATGAGTGGCTCCCCCTCTGGCCAATCAGTGCGTGCGCCTTCGCTGGCTATGTCAGGAAATGGCGTACAGGTACACTTTATTTTCTGACAGTGCCCCTACCGAGACTAGACCCTGGATCCGCCCCTGGTGGGGGCTCCATGTCTGAATGGACACAGGGAACTGTGACTCAACCCAGGGGCCCCCATAGCAAGCTGCTTGCTGTGGGGGCACTGAAAAGGAGGGAGGGGCTAGGATCACAGAAGAGGGAACCAAGAAGAGGAGGATCTGGGCTGCTCTGTGCAAATCCACTGCAACAGAGCAGGTAAGTATAACATGTTTGTTATTTTTATAGAAAAAAAAAAACAAGACTTTACAATCACTTTAAGGTATGCTGCAGTAAGGCAGCCTATTAATTTGGGTTGAATGAGCTAGCAGCACACCTCAATGCTTCATATAAATGCATGTGTGGCCTTGATAGGACCCTTACCTTAAAGGATAAGTTCCCCTTTCTGAGCATGTTACACCCATATTTAGGGTGTATTATGTTCAGCATCAGACCCCTCTCTCCCTGATCCCACCCCCCCTCCTTATGGCAGCGAGCCAGGATCTTCTCCCCATACTCGCTTCCCACACGGCTGAGTCACTGATTCACAGATCCTTGTGAATCAATGAACTACAAGTACTCACAAGCTTTGCAGCTGTCGGCTTGTAGTCCTCAATGAACCATCACGGCACTGTTGAGCGCTGTGGTAGTTCATTGATTCTTCCTGTAAGTGTAAAACTGCCTGCCCGTACAATGTATGGGCAGACAGCTTACATTGACAGTCTGCAGGAGACCTGCATGGCATCAGCAGTCTTCTAATCGCTGGTGCAATGCTTTATAGGCTCCTAAAACTAAAAATAGTAAATGCACATTTTTTAACCTGCAACCTTTTTTTTGTTAAGAGGTGAACTTATCCTTGAGGCTGGGTTCACACTATCTTCGCACGCGGCTCACAGCAGGGGTCCGGTGCATTCTCGTTCACCATTTCAGGTCCGATTTCAGACGGAATTTTTGGCTGAATTCAGACCTGAAACGGACCAGAAGACGCACAGGGCTCCTGTGCAAATTCACACCGGAGCCAGTCAAATTCACTCCTTAGAGAGCTGGTCACAATCTCCTGCTATTGCAAATTGGATGTGGAGACTGCACATCCAATTCGCAATAGTGTGAACCCAGCCTTAAAGACTGAGACTGTGGTTCTGTATTCTATTCACAGAATTCTGACTTTGAAACTTTCAATCTCAAAATTATGACTTTATTCACAAAATGTCTAAATTCTGAGAAATAAAGTAAGATTTCTGATGGTTTTCTCAGAATTTTAACTTTCAGACTCAGAGTTTTGACTTTTAATTACTGAATTCTGATTTTTAAACACTAAACTCTGAATTTTAATCTCAGAATTGTGACTTTAAACACAGGATTCTGACTTTTAAATACAGAATCCAGACTTTAAAAGTCCGATTTTTGTTTCATTCATTTATTCTAGGATGGCCCAAGTGCTCTTCCATAGGCGTAGAATGGCCAGCTATGGTTCCAGCTGAATGGGAGCCAACAGCTGCTCTAATAACTGCTTTTACAGCAGTGCTTATTCCATGGGGCTGGGTGGGAAGGGGTGAATATTGAGTGTTTTGTTGACTCTTTAATGTGGTTGTAAGCCCATGTTCACATCAGGCTGATTTGGCATGCGATTTGACATGTCAGCAATAGCACTGTCCAAATCAGTGGGACATCGACTTTGTGGCGCTACACCGATTTCCAAAAGTAGTTCCTGTACTACTTTTGGTGACTTGGGGGGGGGGGGGGATTTGAATAGACATCTGTGCATGAGCCCACACAGATGTCTGTCAAATTGCCCCCGAAGTCGGACTGTATGGCTGGTTTGAAATCATGCGAGTTCAGCTCAATTTCTAACCCGGAGTCAGTGTGAACCTGGGATAAAGGTAGACATTTTTTTACCTTAATGAATTCCTGAGCCCCCAGGTGTGCCACCATAGGAAGCGGTTACTTATGGTGGCACACTGAGAAGAGGAGAAGCCAGGAGCGCCGGCGGGTACCCAAGAATAGGCGGATGTGGGCTGCTCTGTGCAAAACCAAGTATGACATGTTTGTTATTTTAAAAAAAAGAATTAGGTTTACAATCACTTTAACCACTTCCCACCCGGCCACTGCACATAAACGGCCGGGTGGGTGCTCTATCCTTCTGAGTGGATGTTCAGGAACGTCCCTCAGAAGGAGCGGGATCGCGTGCGCACGTTCCCGCGCAGCGACGCAATCCGTGTCACCCGGACTTGGCGCATCTTAGATTGGCAGGAGGGCTCTGTGATTGGCCCTCCTGATCACATGACGGCCGTGTGCAATCACGGCCATCATGTGATGTAAACAAACAGCCGGTTGCTAGGCGATCGGCTCTCCTCTCCTCACACGGAAGTGGTCGCTGAGGAGAGCGGATTGCTGCAGCCGGCTGGTGATCAGTGAGTATGAGCTGTTTTTTACAGCTTTTTACTCACTGATCACCAGTCTATTGTCCCCACACATGTCAACAAAAAAATAAAACACACAGTAAACACACAATGTCCCCCAAACACATGTGCCCAAAACACGTCCCCACATAGTAATGATCCCCAAAACACATGTCCCCCACATATATAACAGTAAAATCACATGTCCCATTGATCATTTGCACACATATGTCCGTGATCACCTGCGCACATCTGTACATGATCATTTGCATACATATGTCCGTGATCACACGAACCAATTATTAAACACTTAACAGGATTTTTTTTTACCATAAACATGTAGCAGAATAAATTTTGGCTTAAATTTATGATAACATTTTATTTTATTGGATTTCTTTAAAAATAGAATAAAGAAAATATCGTTTTTTTTTCAAATTTGTGTTCTTTTTTTGCTTATATCGCAAAAAATAAAGAACAAAGTCATGAATAAATACCACCAAAAGAAAGCTCTATTTGTGCGAACAAAATGCTAAAAATTTCATTTCGATACAGTGTTGTATAACCGCATAATATAATATATATAATATATTTGTCATATAATTGTCATTGAAAGTGTGAGAGCTCTGAAAATTGGTCTGGGAAGGAAGGGGGCGAAAGTTCCCAGTATTGATGTGGTTAAGGGCCAGTTCACACCACATGCAGTCCAGTGTGTTTTTTTTCTGCATCAAAAACTCATGGAAAGTAGATTATACGGTTTCCAATTGCATAGTTCAAACCAGAGTGGTCAGTTCCAGGGCATTCCAGTTCCAGAAATAAAAGGAGAACATCCTGCATTTTTCCTGCACTGGACTGTACTGGAACGTGGTAAAACGCATCAAAAATGCACTAGAGTGCACTGGAACGCAACAAAAACAACAGGAAAAAGAAAAAGCATCTGGAATGCATCCGGAAAGGCATCAAAAACGCATTGGAACGTGTCAAAAATATATTAAAAATGCACATGCAGAAATGCATTCGGAAGGGATCTGGATTGTGTTTTTGTGGTGTGAACCAGCCCTAAGAAAAAAGGATTCTGATGCCGCGTACATACAATCGGAATTCTCATTGGAAAAAGCTCTGATGGTTTTCCCGACGGAATTCTGAAACTGTCTTGCCTACATACAGTCACACCAAATTCCGACCGTCAAGAACCTGGTGAAGTTTAATGCTTCCGAGCATTCGTCAAATTGTTTCCGAGCATGCGTAGGAATTTTGCGCGTCGGAATTGCTACAGACGATCGGAATTTCTGATAGAAACCTTTTCCGTCAGAAAAATTGAGAACATGCTCTCAAATTTTTGCTGGCGGGAATTCGGCCAGCAAAATTCCGATGGAGCCTACACACGGTTGCATTTTCCGATGAAAAGCTCTCATCGGTCTTTTGCTGGCCGAAATTCCGATCGTGTGTACGCGGCATAACTGTTCTATTGGCTAATAAATGTCCTATCTTACATCCTAGTGCTGGTAATTTTATAGGATAAAGGTGAAATTATGGTATGTGTCCTCCACATATGTTTGCAAGTGACATGCCTGCTTTTGTTAAATTCTTAGCAACAATTTCACCTGATCCTCTTTACTGGAGTGGCAGAGCTAAGGAGTTGCTTTGTTTTGTCATACGTGGGGTTAATTCCCCCCTCCTACCTGCAGTAGATCCAAACAAGTTGCATATTTATGCCAATGCGAGCTGACAGGGAATACTTGGCGGATGATTGCAGTTCTTTCTCATGAAACACAAGTGGTGATGAATCTTTGATATGTATTCATGCCGGGACATAGCAGATCTGTTTGTTGTTTGATGGCTTTGACTTATCTCTTTATTGGAACAGAAAACTTTCGCTGTAACAATTAATTGCGGAGTCAGACAAAGTGTGTTGTCACGCAGAAGGAAATGCACTTGGAAATATTGTGGAGTTTAAAGGAAAACTCTGCTGTGGTTTTATTATTATTATACTGGATTTATATAGCTCCAACAGTTTGCGCAGCGCTGATTAAAAAATAAATGTTTATTTTAAAATAAGAAGCCGTGGGAATCCCTTAAAACTACATTTAAAGGGAACCTTTAGCCCACATTCACATTGGGCCGACAACGTTACCGTTCAAATCTGTGCGACCCTGACTTTGCGGTGCTGCACCAATTTCCAAAAGTAGTTCCTGCACTACTTTTGGCGACTTCAATAGACATCTGTGCATGAACTCGCACAGATGTCTCTCAAATTGCCCCCAAAGTCGAACTAAAAAGACAGTTTGAAATTCAGCTGAACTTGCACGATTTCAAACCCGCATTCAGTGTGAACCTAGGCTAACTGAAAGAAATGTTGTGTGCAAGCTGCCGTTGCTGAACTCTCCTTCTGAATATACAAGTTGCCTAGCAGTCATACTGATCCAGTGATCAACGGTTCCTGATTCAATGACTTGAAACAAGCAGGCATTGTGTATATATAAAAATCAGCGCCACCCCTAACTTTTCTAAAGTTCTAAGTGCAAATTAACAAATACACAATACTGTGCATCAATATATCAACAAGTGCCAGCAGCTGTACACTATTAGTGAATTCACTATACAAAGAATAAATAAATATACATATACAAAGTGCAGCGCTAATATAGTAGTGACTCTAATATCAACAAAATCGTGCAAATAAAATTACAAAATATACAATCATTATAATCTCCCATTAAAGCGGGAGTAAACCCGCTGACTTTTTTTTTTACACCTGTAAATGGTGGTGTCACCATTTGAACCTGGAGGTCCTCCTTGTGGATTGTTTTTGATGTATGGAGCTGATCTTGATTGGTGCTTTTGTACAATCCCATTGTTCCATCTTTCATGATTGACTTTATTGGGGAAAGAGTTTTCATACTGGATGTTTTTAAATAATTTTTCATTTCTTTTATTTTTACTTTTTTTCACAAACTGTATTATTTTTAATCGTATGATGCACATTTGTATACTTTATTCACCAAAGTTATATCATTTCTAATCCTTAGTATGTACATTTATGTTCACTTATATAGCACTTCACTATTGCTGTGTTAGTTTACATCTTGCAGCGCAGTCATCATTTCTTATTTTATCTGGTTAGTGTGGGTGTCTCACATATATGATTGCAGCAGCCTTAGTGTTTTTTTTTATTTTTTATTTCCTGACACTATATATGTTTTGTCACTTAATTTTTGGACAGCGCAGTAATTAACACTTTACTACTTTACATTTATTGATACACACTTATGGAAGCATAAATTGCCCGCCTGCACCATGGCAGTTTCTAATTCTTCTGTAAGTTGCTTATTATTTTTCCGTAGGACCCCAGTGATGGACCTAAAAGTGCCCCTCAATGTGGTCTTAAAGGCTTCCCATTCCACTGTTCCCAAATTGTCCTTCCAGTAGCCCGCAATACCTTTCCTGCATTCCCCCTGCACCATCTTGTCCTTCAGCCAGTAAGATTTCAGGCACCAAATAGCAGGGCCCGAGCCCGGGAGGATGGCGAGGTCCACATAGAGGAGCATGGTCCGAGACACCTCTGGGCAAGTAGGAAACCGCAGAGACAATGGGAAGAGTGTCCGCCGTGGCAAAGGCCAAATCAATCCAAGACAGTAATTTATAAACCTATTACAGGACAATTTTATGGTCCAGTTCATTGAGGCCCCAACCTGGAATGATGCTCTGCTGGATCTGGTAATCTCAAACCATGCAGAGCATATTACTAATGTTCAGATAAAGGAGCATCTGGGTAGCAGTGACCATAACATGATTTCATTTGATGTTAGCTGTAAGCAAAAATCACATACAGGAAAGAT
Organism: Lithobates sylvaticus; assembly: GCA_028564925.1. Taxonomy (NCBI): domain Eukaryota; kingdom Metazoa; phylum Chordata; class Amphibia; order Anura; family Ranidae; genus Lithobates; species Lithobates sylvaticus. The sequence goes on from CM053033.1 coordinate 78,877,433, forward strand.
AAAAACACTTAATTTCAAGAGGGCAAATTTTCCAAGGATGAGGGCTGCTCTCCAGAACTTAGACTGGGAGAGAATATTGGCAACAATGGGCACAGAACAGAAATGGGGATTCTTCAAAAAGACTGTTTGTGAACTCACTGAAAAGTATATTCCCATGGGCAATAAATTTAAAAGGCTAAAAATAAAACCTATGTGGCTCACGGCCAAAGTTAAAAAAGCTATAAACTATAAGAAAAGAGCTTTTAAAACATATAAAAATGAAGGATCACTAGTGTCATTTAAATGTTACAAAGAATATGTAAAAAGGAAATCAAGGATGCAAAAATTCAAAACGAAAGACAGATTGCAAAAGATAGTAGGACAAACCCAAAAAAATTCTTCAAATATATTAATAGTAAAAAGGTCAAGTCTGAGCATGTAGGCCCTTTACATAATCATCTAGAGTGGGTGACTGGGGACAAAGAGAAGGCTAATTTATTAAATACAGCTCTGTGTATACAAAGGAGCATGGGGGAGCTCATGTCCACAATGGGGGTGGTAGTGACACAGCCCTAAATCCACAATGGCTCAAAAGTGATATGGTCCAGAGATATTTAGACAGAATAAAGGTGGATAAAGCACCTGGACCTGATGGCATCACCCACGGATCCTAAAAGAATTGAGCTCTGTAATTTCAAAGCCATTGTATCTAATTTTTAGGGAATCATTAATGACAGGAATAGTACCACTGGATTGGCGCAGGGCGAACGTGGTGCCTATATTTAAAAAGGGAACAAAGTCTTTACCAAGTAACTATAGACCTGTTAGTTTAACTTCTATAGTTGGGAAGATACTGGAGAGATTATTAAAAGACCACATAGACGAGTTCTTGCAGGAAAAAAATATTTTAAGCAACAGACAGCATGGATTCATGAAAGACAGAAGTTGTCAGACAAACCTCATTTCTTTTTATGAGGTGGTAAGTAAAACCTTGGACAGAGGCGTGGCTGTGGACGTGGTATACTTGGATTTTGCAAAAGCGTTCGATACAGTTCCCCACACACGGCTCATGTGTAAGGTAAGGTCTACAGGTTAGGAAATATCGGTTTGTAAATGGATAGAAAACTGGCTAAAAGACAGAATTCAGAGAGTCGTGGTTAATGATTCTTACTCTGAATGGGCTAAGGTTATCAGTGGTGTACCCCACGGTTCAGTGCTGGGACCCTTACTTTTTAATATCTTTATAAATGATATTGGGTCTGGGATCAAAAGTAACATTTCTGTCTTTGCAGATGACACCAAGCTATGCAGTGGAATAACGTCCTTACAGGAGGTCTCCAATTTACAAGCTGACCTCAATGCTCTGTCAAATTGGGCGACTATGTGGCAGATGAGGTTTAATGTTGATAAATGTAAAGTTATGCACTTGGGGGCTAAGAATATGCATAATACATGCTAGGGGGAGTACAACTGGGGGAATCCGTAGTGGAGAAGGATCTGGGGGTTTTGGTAGATCATAAACTCAATAATAGCATGCAATGCCAAGCTGCGGTTTCCAAAGAATTGTATTAAGAGAGGTATGGACTCCAGAGAGAGAGATATCATTTTGCCCCTGTTCAAATCATTAGTAAGACCTCATCTGGAATGTGCAGTTTAGTTTTGGGCACCAGTTCTCAAAAAGGATATTGGGGAACTGGAGAAAGTGAAGAGAAGGGCAACCAAACTGATAAGAGGCATGGAGGAGCTCAGCTTGATAAGAGGAGATTAAGGGGGGATATGATCAACATGTATAAATATATAAGGGGTCCATATAGTGAACTTGGTGTTGAGTTATTCACTTTACGGTCAACAAAGAGGACAAGGGGGCACTCTTTACGTCTAGAGGAGAAGAGATTTCATCTCCAAATAAGGAAAGGTTTCTTCACAGTAAGAGCTGTGAAAATGTGGAATAGACTCCCTGCAGAGGTGGTTCTACCAGCTCAGTAGATTGCTTTAAGAAAGGCCTGGATACTTTCCTAAATGTACATAATATAACTGGGGACATTTATAGGTAAAGTTGATCCAGGGAAAATCCGATTGCCTCTCGGGGGATCAGGAAGGAATTTTTTTCCCCTGCTTTAGCAAATTGGAGTTTTTTTTTTTTGCCTTCCTCTGGATCAACTGTGGGTATAGAATGGGGTATATGGGATTGTATGATATATGTATGTATATATATATATATAATTTTCTTTTTTTTTTTTTTTTATTTGTGGTTGAACTGGATGGAGTGTCTTTTTTCAACCTAACTAACTATGTAACTAACTATGTAACAGTGCGGAAGGAGTCAGTGACAAGAGTACTGGCTCCTGTACGGATGCTTCCAGCACCATACCTCTGTAAGGTCATAAACCTGTATCCAATCCAGAAAAGAGGGAAAAGGTCTACCCCCGCTCCCCGAGTGGTCCACAGCTGGGTCCAATACAGCGTTAAAGTCACCACATAAAGTAAAGGTCCAGGGGGCCTGGTCAACAGTTGAAGGGACAATTTGGATAATACTTCCACTGAAAATGGGGGAGGAATATAAACGTTTACAAGAGTAAATGTCACAGAGGAGATTTGTATAGTAAGTATAATGAATCTCCCATCTGGATCTGTCTTGACTTGTATAGTTTCAGCTGAAAAGGGATTTAGCCAGTAATATAGAGACCCCCATGGAGTAGTTTGTGTGAGTGGCGTGATATGATTGAGCCAGCCATGGGCGCTTAAGAGCTCTCATTTTAGTGCCAGTGAGGTTTCTTGGAGGCATATAATGTGGGGACGACATTTTTTTTAAACTGAAAAAAACAGGGACCGCTTCTGATGTGCATTGATACCTCTAGTGTTCCATGACACTATTTTTTAGGGTTTCGCCATTCTGGGTTAAACATTATACCATAATTTATATAGAAATGTAAACGCAATCACATTTAAGACCTGATAGGCCGTGCCACTCTGAACATATCATCCCCAACATAGCGAGCCTTGGATCCCTGAACCTATAAAGTCTCCCTGTTCCGTGGCCATGCCACTAACTGGTGAGGGGGTACTGTGGAGTCCAGTGTGGCTCTCAACTGGAAATAAGAAAAAAAGAACCCATCATGTCCTGATCCAGGATGTGTTACCACTGTCTTCGCGTAGGGACTCAGAAGTCGGTCGGCCTTCCTCATGGCAAGGGAAAATGTGGCAGTCCAGTGAAAGAGCAATTCTGGGTATAGAAGAAGGGTTTAGAGTGTAGGTAGGTTATGTCCCTTGATGCTCAGGGGAGATGTCAGGATTATCATGGAGCATATGGGCAGTATGGTAAATGTGGCCGACATTAGTGGTATGATCAAGGTACATGGCAGATAAAAGGCTTTAGAACTATAGTAGGTAGGCAGTTAGTAAAATGAGTTTAAAGAGCAAGCATTGCTGTCAGTTACCTCTTCGTCTGGATGCGGGTCCATACCGATCATTCAGCCACACCATGGCTTCCTTGGGGTTGGTGTAGAATAATAATAGAAATAGAAATAATTGAAGGGTTTACATAGTTACATAGTTAGCTAGGCTGAAAAAAGACACAAGTCCATTCAGCTGAACCATAAAAAAAGAAATAATAAATAAAAAATAAAAAATATCGTACAATCCAATATACCCAATTCTATACCCACAGTTGATCCAGAAGAAGGCAAAAAAAAAAAAAAAAAACCCCAGCAGAGCATGCTCCAATCTGCTACAGCAGGGGAAAAAAAAAAAATCCCTTCCTGATCCTCCGAGAGCCAGAACCACCTCTGGAGGGAGTCTATTCCACATTTTCCGTGATTTCTCCCTCCAGCGGCGTTGCAAGGGGGGATCAACTTTACCTATAAATGTCAGTACCCAGTTATATTATGTACATTTAGGAAAGTATCCAGGCCTTTCTTAAAGCAATCTACTGAGTTAGCCAGAACCACCTCTGGAGGGAGTCTATTCCACATTTTCACAGCTCTTACATTATGGGGGATTACCGTATTTGGAGATTAATTATCTCATTTCCTCCAGACGGGGATTACACAGGGGGTAAAGAGTGCCCCCTTTAGTCCTCTGTGTTACATTATGACCAGTAAATGGGGATTACACAGGGGGTACATTAGGATTAACTCATTACACACATGGGGGTACAAGTTCACTACATTATGGGGATTACCCCTGGTTATATATTTGAACACGGGTTGATCATATCCCCCGGGGGTGGTTACTTTATTCTCTGCTTCTCAAGAGTGAATAGGGGGAATGGGAGGGGATTACAGTTCCTCTAATCTTTCCTCATAGAGTTCCGACTCCATGCCTCCGTGACATTTACAGGGGCTGGTTTGGCATCACCATGTTGCCGTCCCAAAACTAGCCTACCCAGGTTGCACCTTTACTGCTCTGTCCTACTCCTGCTGTCACACTATTATGTGCTGATGCGCTAGCCTGCTCAGTTCCCATATTTTACCGCACCAGGTGACACCAACCCTAGTGACGCCACTGAATAACTCAACACACCAAGTTCACTATATGGACCCCTTATATATTTGAACATGTTGATCATATCCCCCCTTTATTCTCTGCTTCTCAAGAGTGAATAAATTCAGTTCCTCTAATCTTTCCTCATAGAGTTCCTCCATGCCTCTTATCAGTTTGGTTGCCCTTTTCTGCACTTTATCCAGTTCCCCGATATCCTTTTTGGTGCCCAAAACTGAACTACATATTCCAGATGAGGTCTTACTAATGATTTGAACAGGGGCAAAATGATATCTCTCTCTCTGGAGTCCATACCTCTCTTAATACAAGAAAGGACTTTGCTCGCTTTGGAAACCGCAGCTTGACATTGTATGCTATTATTGAGCTTATTATCTACCAAAACCCCCAGATCCTTCTCCACTATGGCTTTAATTCTCTTTGTGGGGGATTTTAATCCCTGTATATTTTCTGGGCAAATACCAACATCCCAACATGCCTATTTCAATCTGTAAACATAATGTTGACATATAGGTCTATAGAACTTTAGCAGTATCTATAAACTCTATCAGTACTCACTACAAAGTAGATTATATATTTTCTATTTTAGAGTATTGATGAAGTTTATTGATATCACAATCATCCCATAGGGTTGTATATCAAAATTATGCTCAGAACTCAGACATCCAAACTTTACCGTGACATGTTGCTTTCAAGGTAAACTGGAAGTGAGCATGAATTATTCACACCAGCTGAGCAGTGTGGCTTTCAGAGGCTAAATTCTCATCTCCTGCTGTGGACTGGAGTGTCAGTGATGTGTCACTAATTTCCTACTATACTAACACCTGGGGACTGCCAGGCTCGCGGCCTGGATTCTTCTTTGCTTACGCACAACATTTTTATACTTGCTGAGAGGTCTGCCTGACTCGTAAAACCTGGGACCTGCAGTTTGGCCACCTCCTTGCTACAAAATACAGACATTAAGCCCATCCATTTGCACTGGATAACAGAAGCTTATTCTGCTTTGGCAGGAAGGATAGGCTTTAATAAAGGTTCCCGATAAGGAATACCAATAAATATTCAGCTTCTAAAGAACATGAATATTTATTCTAAAGTTAATATAAATGTGTAGGCTTACTTACCAGCGATTCATATTTGCCCCTTATGTGGCTTTGCCTATCTTTTAGGAAAACTCAGAAGCTAAAAGTGAGAGCCGAGGTCCGACACTTGCTGTAGTCAGTTTCCTGATCTTTTGCTGTTAACAATAACTTCCCCTGTTTGGGAAGATTGTAAAACACTGTATGGCTCGGTTCTGTGATTTGATTCTATTGTGTAAACTCATGAGCTGGGAGGCAGCATATGTAATCAACATGAGATAATGAGGTTAACAGAACAATAAATATCCAACCTTAGGGGGTTTCTCAGTATTGACTATCAGTCTCCAGAATCATCCTCAAACTAGGTAAGGGGTAAATATGAAAAATAACTAATCCTGCTTATTAAAATAATTAAAGAATGACTACTGAAGTATTGGGGTGATCCTAAATGACTAATCGTTTTTAATCCTTACACAGATAAGGATTACACATATACACATAAAACAAATCACTAACCAGCTTAAAGTGGATGTAAACCTGATTCGTGAAATTTGACCTGGGCACATATATCGGTAGTGTTTACGTATTTCTCTTCAAAGCCCTGGGTCTTTATGCTGCTCTGTTCTTCTGTTATCAGCATGATAACTTCTGACAAGCTCTCTAATAGGGGAGATAAAAGCAGCTGGAAATTTGTGGGGTGGGTACTATAAATAGGTCAGCAGAGAGCTTGTCTATTCACAGCACAGCTCTGCTAGTATCTTCGTTCCTTTGCCTATATTGAGGGGGGGGGGTGCCTTTCCTCCAATCAGCTGTCACACTGTGTATGCCAAGACTTCACTCCCACAGCTGAAACAGGAAGAAAAAAATCTAACACAATGTTCACTTTCTAAACAGTATATAAAGCTGAAGTCAGCAGATATACAAATGAAACTTATATAGGGAGATTTGTTTAATCTATGTGTATCATCTGAGGCTATTCACTTCACTGGGTATAGGAGAAGATTTACATGTATTAATGTATATATTCCTATAGATAAGTGTCAGTGTTTAAAAATCCTGTTTTTATTCAAAGTTTGAAAGAATACATTGTTTAATTTTTTATTATTTATTTCATTCATTTTAATGTACAGCTGAAAAATCATAACAACTAGAAAATAGCCAGTGGATTGTCTTGGCTAGTAGATTCTGCTTTAGTTCCGCAATAGTTGCGGAGTTGCTGGTGGATATTTTATAACTGAGGCTTTACCGAAAAACCAAGTTCTTTTTTTGCAAAGAAAGCTTCCATATCCTTCCCCATTTCCTTGATCGGCCCACCTTGTCCGTTCAGGCAGAAACAACATTTAAATGAAGCGGGGAGGCATTAATTATTGAGAAGCATAGGGAAAACACAAATTTTATTTTTTTCTTCTGCTTTAAGGTTATAATTACAGTCAGGTGTTTAAAGCAGACTGACATGTTTGCCGCAGACGGTTTGAAAACTGGAAGAATCGCAACAAGTTTTGTTTGGGGCTCCTTGAGTAAAAGTTAACCTGTTAAGATTCCCAATGAATGTAGCTTGGAATTTAACATGTCACCTGACCTGACCCTGAGACTCTATATAATATGGTGCCAGCCTAATGTGAAACACTCAGTGACTGTATCAGTATTAGGGTGCCCACGTGTCCCGGATTGCCCGGGATTGTCCCGTAATAGGCATCTGTGTCCCTGGTCCCGGGAACATCCAATCCGGGACAATACAGTGTCCCGGAATGAAACTGACACTGGGAACTATCAGGAATTCCGCCTCCATTTCCACCAGACTCTAATCCTGCCCACTGGTTGGTAGAGCCGCCAGCCCTCCCTGCCCAGTGTTGAAAGCGGAGGAGGATTTCACTTCCTCCTCCGCGCTAGTGCTCCTGGGGCCCAACGCAGCTGAGCTCCGCCCCCGCACCCTTGTCATGCCATGGTCCTAGAGAGGGACAGTTCCGCTGGTCCAGTGGCGGCAGGGTGGAGGGCAGCGCAGACAGCAGCATCTTAAACCAGTGAGTGTGACCCCAGGGAGCAGCACGAGGCTGGCTAGAAGGAACAGCTAGGGAGGAGTGGGAGAAGACCTCACCGCCACCCTGACCTGAGCAGCAGTGTGAGCGCAGTGTCCCCAGCACCTTCCCAGAGCCTACACACCTTCTTCGGCTGTGACTGCCATCATGAAGAAAGATAGGCTGACCAAGAGCCCAGAGGACGAGGATAGCGGGAGGTAGGTGCATCACACACACACCTACCCACAGACAGGGTGTACAGGAGAGACTGCAAGCAGGGATAGGGGGTCACTTTCACTCACCCTCTCTCTCTCCCACTCTCTCCCACCTCTCCCACCTCTCTCCCCCACCTCTCCTCTCTCCCTCCCTCTCTCTCTCATCTCTCCCCCTCATCTCTCTCCCCACCCCCTCTATCTCCCCCTCTCTCTCTCTCTCTCTCTCTCCCCCACCCCCCACCCTCTCTCTCTCTCCCTCCCCACCCCCTCTCTCTCCCCTCTCCCTCTCTCCACCCCCTCTCTCCCCCCCCCCTCCCCCCCTCCCCCCTCCCTCTCTCCCCCCCCCCCCCCCTCTCCCTCCCCTCCCCTCCCTCTCCCCCTCTCCTCCCCCCCCCCCCCCCTCCCCCCCCCCTCTCTCTCTCCCTCCCCCCCTCTCTCCCCCCCCCTCTCTCTCTCTCCCCCCCCCCCCCTCTCCTCCCCCTCCTCTCCCCCACTCCCTCTCTCTCCCACCCTCTCCCTCCCTCCTCTCCCACCCCCCCCCCTCTCCCCCCCCTCTCTCCCCCTCTCTCTCCCCCTCCCTCTCTCCCCCCCCCCCCCCCTCTCCCCCCCTCTCTCTCCCCCCTCCTCTCCCTCTCCCCCCCTCTCTCTCTCCCCCCTCCCCCCCTCCTCTCTCCCCCCCCCCCCTCACCTCTCTCCCCCCCCTCATCTCTCTATCTCACCCCTCTATCCCCCCCCTCTCGCTCTCCTCCTCCCCCCACCCCCTCTCTCTCTCCCACCCCCTCTCTCCCCACCCCCTCTCTCTCCCCCCCTCCCCCTCTCTCTCTCCCACCCCCTCCTCTCCACCCCCCCCTCTCTCTCCCCCTCCCCCCCCCCCCCCCCCCCCCCCCCCTCTCTCTCTCTCTCCCCCTCTCTCTCTCCCCCCCTCTCTCTCTCCCCTCTCTCCCCCCCCCTCTCCTCTCTCTTCCCCCCCCTCTTTCTCTCTCCCCCCCCCTCTCTCTCTCCCACCCCCCCCCTTCTCTCCCACCCCTCTCTTTCTCCCACCTCTCTCTCTCTCTCTCTCTCTCCCCCCTCTCTTTCTCTCTCTCTCTCTCTCTCCCCTCTCCCTCTCTCTTCTCTCTCCCCCTCTCTCTCTCCCTCGCTCTCTCTTTCTCACCCTCTCTCTCTCTCCACGCTCTCTCTTTCTCCCCCTCTCTCTCTCCCATCCCTCCCCCCCTCTTTCTCTCTCCAACCTCTCTCTCTCCCCCCCCCTCTCTCTCTCCCACCCTCTCTTTCTCTCCCCCATCTCCCCCTCTCTCTCTCTCACCCCCCCCCTCCATCTTTCTCTCTCTCACCCTCTCTCTCTCTCTCTCTCACCCCCCCCTCTCTCTCTCTTCTCTCTCCCCCCCTTTCACTCCCCCTCTCTTTCTCTGTCTCATCCCTCTTTCTCTCTCCCCTCTCTCTCTCACCCCTCTCTCTCATCTCTCTCACCTCTCTCACCTCTCTCTCTCTCTCTCTCTCTCTCTCTCTCCGCTCTCTCTTTCTCTCTCTCTCTCTCCCACCCCCCGTTTCACCCACCTCTCTCAGCCACCCTCCCTCTCTCTCTCAATGGAGGGGGTAGGAATCAGGTAAGTCAGTGTATTGATCAGGTAGGTCAGTGTATGTCCAGATCCCTCAGGTCATTTGTATTCCTTTTGTAGTATAAAGTACAGGGTTTTATATACAACTTTAGTGCCTTAGATACAATTACACTCTGTGAATCTAAGTGGCCCCCTGCAGCTGCAATGTTGGGCTAACATACATGAAACAAATGGTGGCACCGCCCCCCGGTGACGTCACCGACTGGTGCATGCTGGGGGTTGTCCCTGATTGGCAGTTTGGAAATGTGGTCACCCTAATCAGTATAATACTAAGTGGTCCTGGTTTTAATTCCCACTTGGCTGTCTTTTTTTATAATCCATGATTGTTGGTTGAACTGGATAACTGCTATCTATCTAGCTCTATCTATCTATCTAACTCTATGCAGCTTAAAGGCTACCCCCCAGCTAAAATATGCTGTTTTAAAAAAGCAAGGAAGGGTCAGCTTAGTTTTTGTTCTCTCAGTTTCCATAGGAGAGATTTTCCCTCACTTCCTATATGTCTCCTCAGACAGAAGGGAAAAATCTCACCAACAGGGATACAGACAGTAACAACATGTTTGAGGGAAGTGTTAAAATCTATGTCAGGTTTTTCTATTTAACAATGGCTGCCCATTTTGATTTCAGGCACTTCCTCCAGATGGAATTCAAATATTTGCTTCTCAGCTCCACACACACTTAACTGGGCGTACAGTGACCACCGTAAATGTCCGGGATGGCAAAGAAGTTGAGATTGTCAATATAGATAAACATTTCAGTCCACATTTTCAGGTAAGAACTGTTGTCATTGCCCGAGCGACTACAGAGGAAGTGAGGGAACTCTCCCTTTGCATCTGCTTATAGACCAGAAGTGACTGGTGCATCTGAGCCACTGCATCGGCCTGGTATTTTGGCCAGTGGGGGGGCCCCAAACTTGGCCTATGTCACTAAGGATGACTTGGCTGCAGCATTGGGGGGCCTGGAAAGAAAGATTTCTGGTTTGTTCAGCTTCATGGCAAAGGGCGGTAAGAAGCGGAAGAGGTCCTTTTTTCCAGATCCCCATCTGACTGTGGAGAAGGAATGTCGATGGGGAGATAGTCAGAGTACAACTTGAAGAAGGTCAGACATTGGAGTCTTTCTCTGAGAACTCCAAGCCCGAGCAGGCGGGCTTTCGGTTTCCCAAGCTCAGAGAGTGTTAGTACAATCCATTTCTGAAATGGTTCGTTTTGGCTTTGGGTTACCTCCAGTTGAGTCGTCATTAGTCAAAATATTCTTTGGGTCCTTCTTCTAGTCCTCAGTCACAGGGTGAAAATGCTTTGAGGTCCCCTCTTTCTGAGGGTTTATTGCTTGCTACAAAACTGAGGTACTTTCTGTATGAGAATGGTTATATAGTTCAGGACTTCATGTCTGTTTGTTCCTGCCAGTGTCCATTTAACCCATGTAGTCCTGATTTATAGCCTGCCCTGTGTCTCGTGATGTACTACAGGAAACATTTTTTACAGGTAAGTAGAAACATCCAATTTTTTGCTACTTCATTTTCAAATTCTGTAGCATGTAGTTTATACAACCACGATGCCCCGATTTTCTACCTCTATTATAGCATAGTTCATCTTTTAACTGACAATGAGTATGTGCACACGTGACACTTACTGAACGAGTAACATTATGGGATTTGCATTCAGAATTTAAATCTTTAAACCCTCAGAGGCAGCACATGGAATAGCATATGAGAACAGGTGACAACATCTTTAGAAATGGCCTGAAATGTGCAATAAAGTGATTGGGGAAAAAGTTTAAAAGTGGAGTTTTCTTCTGAGACAAAACGATTGTGAATAATGATTATATACTACTCACTGGCATTCCGCAGACCATTTTAAAATTATGTTCACTGTGAATTAATTTGCCCTCACACATTTTATTTTACTGCCAACAGGAAATCAGGATGCTAAAGAAGCCTGTTCAAGTCTTGCCAGTAAGTCAGATTATATTGTGCTACATTCTTCCATATTGCTTTAAAAACAAATCACAAGTGGGATACAAAAATTATTTTGAAAAATATTTTTCTGAATTGTTAAACATTACTGTATTTCACAAGATTGTTGTAGGGAAGGTGACACCGCTCTGCCCAGTTCTCCCCTTGGATTACAGGATTCCTCTAACTTGAAATATAAAATATATTATTACTTTTTAATATATTTATAAATGATATAGGGTCTGGGATTAAAGGTACCATTTCAATTTTTGCAGATGACATCAAGCTATGCACTGTTTAATTGGGCAATTATGTGGCAAATTAGTTTTTTTTTTTTTTTTGAAAAATCTTTTTATTAAGTTTTTTTTAAAAGACAGTACATTGCATACATACATATACAACAACAAGACAACATTCTAAACACTACACACATATAACACTGCCCAACACGGGCAACCAGCCACCAATAATTGGTGTACCGCGAACTAACATAGTTCGCTCAAACTTCCCCCCTTCCCTCCCTCCCTCCCCCCCCTGCCCTCTTCCCCTTCCCTCCCAATACCTCCCTGCCTTACTTGAACTTAATTCTTCCGTACGTAGAGTGTACCGTGCATTTAGAGAATTTTTCACTTTACTTTATTTGAAGAGTGCCTTCTGTTATAGCTACAGGAGTTACATACTATAATGACTTATGCTGTTGTGCGCTTATTCATTTCCTCCTAGTGGAGAAAAAAGGAGTGATGTAAATGGATGTAAATGGATCCCAGTCACCCAAACAATCTCACCAACATTCCTATTATCCCACTGTGTCTGATGAGTCTAACCAGGGCTGCCAAACCTTATAGAATTTTTTCCCACAGCCTCTGGATCTGTATGTCGCTTTATAGAGAGGTAGGACCTTATTTATTAATCCCTTCCAGAAAGACAGAGTGGGTGCCTCCGCTTTCTTCCACTTCAACAGAATGGCTTTCCTGCCATAGAAAAGCCCTATGTTCAGGAAAGTACGTTGGGCCCTTGAAGGGACCACTTCCTCCACCAGACCAATCATACACACTCTCGGTAACTTGGGTATAGGTATGCTGAGCACCTCCGACAAGCAATCGATAATACCTGACCAAAATACTTGAATCTGAGTACAGCTCCAAAAAATATGTTCTGCATCAGCAAGGGTGTGATTGCAACGCCAGCATCGACCGCTTGCAGAGGGGTAGATTCGAGCTAACCTGGCAGGGGTGAAGTATACCCGGTGTAAAAATTTGAAATGGATCAGTCTGTCCCTTGCCGATACTAAGTGTTTAAAGGGGTGGTCCCACATGTCATCCCAGTCTTCACCTTGTATATCTGTAATCTCGGTCTCCCATTTCCGTCTACACTTAGCTATACCAGGGGGTGTCTTTTTGAAAAGGGATTTGTACACAGTTGACAGTGGTTTGGTCAAGTCCTCTTCTGTTAGCAGGGTCTCTAGGTCTGAAGGTAGGTATTCTATACGCAGACCCGAGAACTGCACTTGAAAGGCATGTCGCAATTGCATATAGCGAAAAAAGTAGGTATTGGTAAGGTCATGTCTAGCCTTTAGTTGGTCAAAGGTGCAAAGTTCACCCTCGCTAGTTATATCTCTTAGTAGCTTGATGCCTTTACACGCCCATATCATAGGGTCAGGGAAAGAAAAGAACTGAGGAAACCGTGGGTTCATCCATAGTGGAGCTGAGGGTGTAATTCCGTCATAGCTGGGGGTCATCAGAATGGTAGTTATCTCCCATGCCCTTATTGTGGCCTTCATGGAGCTTGTCAGAGGTAAGCATGACTTAGGGCCCCTGTATAGAGCCAATCGCAAACTTTCATAGGAGCCCAGCAATGCCGCTTCAACAACCGTCGCGGAGTCTCCTTCCTCCGCTGTCAGCCATTTCCTGGCAGCTACCATTTGGCCTGCCAAATAGTATTTATGCCAGTCGGGCAGTGCCAGACCCCCTTGTCCCCATGGTTCCTGCAGAGACTTGATACTGATGCGGGGTGACTGTGGTGACCAGATAAATGACCCAATAATGCTATCGAGAGATTTAAAAAAGGTCTTAGGCACCCACACAGGGGAGTGACGCAGAAAGTATAGAATTACCGATAGGAATTTCATTTTTATAAGACTAACTCGTCCTATTAGGGAGAGAGGGAGGTTTTTCCAGGTCACCGTCATCTGCTTGAGTCTAGTCACTAATGGAAGGAGGTTGATTGTCATATAGTCCTGAATGTTCGCAGTAATTTTGACCCCTAAGTATGTGATTGTGGACACCCATCTAAGTGGCAGACTATCATCCTTTTGGGCGAGTGCACTGGAGCCCAGTGGAAGAATGGACGACTTACTCCAATTCGCCTTAAGCCCTGAGAACTGGGCAAATTTATCTAGAATTTTTAAAGCCGCTTTGAGCGAGGGCCCGGGGTCTTTTAGGAACAGGAGCATGTCGTCTGCGTATAGTGCCACACATTCATCCACACTACCTACTCTGACGGCTCCCACCTCTTGCGATTGCCTGAGTGCCCTGGCCATGGGCTCCATCATTAACGAGAAAAGGAAAGGAGAAAGGGGACAACCTTGTCTCGTTCCCCTTCCTATCTCGAAGAAGTCTGAGATCCTATTACCCAGCCTGATTGCCGTCCGTGGGGCACTATATAATAGCGCAATCCACTGCCGGAAACCAGGGCCGAAGCCCATGGCTTCTAACACTTTGTGCATGTATATCCAATCGACAGAGTCGAAGGCTTTCTCTATATCAATAGAAACTACAATTCGTTCTGGGGATTCTGTATCTTCCAACTGGATGTGTGTAAAGAGTCTCCTGAGGTTGGTGTCAGTCGACATACCCGGCATGAATCCGGTCTGGTCAATATCCACCAGGGTCGGGATTACTCTAGTCAACCTTGAGGCCAGTACCTTAGCTAGAATCTTCAGGTCTGTATTGAGTAATGCTATAGGGCGGTAGGAGGAGCACTCTAACGGGTCCTTTCCCGGCTTCAGGAGGAGAACCATATAGGCTTCCATCATCGAGGCCGGTAAAGCTCCCTGTTCTTTACAGTGTGAGAACAATTGGGTCAATCTACTGGCTAATTGGGATTTATATGTTTGGTAGAAGTCTGCTGGAAATCCGTCAGGGCCTGGTGTTTTGTGGGGGGGAAATGCGGCTATAGCTGTCTCGATCTCCATCTCTGAGATGGCCTCGTCAAGAGTGTCTCTGTCTAGATCGGACATCCGTGGGATGGATAAGCTTCCCAGGAGTTCCTCCAGTTCCAGCTGGTCGTATGGAGCTATCTGTGTATAAAGTGACTTGTAAAAGTAAATAAATTCCTCCATAATTCCCTCCGGTTCTGTGACCAGCTCCCCCCTCCTGCCCTTGATTACTGGGATGCTAACGGGTACCCTATGCTCAGCAGCCAAAGTGGCTAGTAGTTTGCCGTTCTTGTCTCCCTCGGCAAAAATTGTCTCCGCTTTCTGCCTAAGCTCGGTATGGGCTAAGTTGTCAAAGTGAAGGGCTACAAGTCTCCTAGAGGAAAGAAGGGCAGCATAATTGACCTCCGAGGGGGCGTCTGCCTGTAATTGAGCGCACTCCCTCTCTTTGGCCAAGAGGACTTCACCTTCCTCAGTCCTATCTTTTTTAGCTGCTTTTATCGCAGAGATACACTCACCCCTCGAGACGACCTTAAAGGCGTCCCAAACAATGCGTGGCTCCGCGGAGTGCAGATTGGTCTCCCAGAAGGTGTCCATAGCAGTTTGTATTTGCGTAGTCACCTGATTTTCTTGTAACCAACCCGAGGCCAACCTCCAACCCCCTCTCCTACCACCCGTGGGGAAGGCCAGGGTTACTTGTAACGGGTTATGGTCTGATGTGCCACCAGCCAGGTAATTCACATCCGAAACATGTTGCAGCATAAGGGGGTTTCCAAAGGCCAGGTCTATTCTGGCCGAGGATCTATGAGTAGAAGAGAGGTGTGAGTATGCAACCTCATCTGGGTGTTTCCACCGCCAGATTTCAGTCAGGTTGGCCATATGCACCCAGGAGCAAAGGTCTGCTGAGACAGGTCTGGTCACATTGGAGGAGTCACGCGTTGGGTCCAGGATGGCATTAAAGTCACCCAGAAGCAACACTGGCAGGTCTAAGTATGGAGCTAAGATTACCCAAATATCATACAGCAGTTGAACCCTGAAGGGAGGAGGCACATAAACATTTACTAGAACCAGTTTCTTACTTCCTATTTCCAGCACTAAAACCACATATCGTCCCCCTGGATCTGTAATCACCTGGTGTATAGTACATGCAATGGCTTTGCTAATCAGAACGGTGGTGCCTCTGGCATATGATGAATATGTGGAGTGGAATGCTTTTTGTATCCAGGGCTTGCGGAGAGATAGAATTCTACTTCCATCCAGGTGCGTCTCCTGGAGGAGAACAATATGTGGCTTTGCCTGTTTAAGGTACTGGAACATTGCAGCCCGTTTAAATTTGTTATTAAGCCCTCTCACATTCCATGAGAGAACTTTAAACCTATCTTCCATAATATCCTAGGACACATTTAAAGTTACGGATATATCCTGAAGGCACTCTCATGTTGGTAAAACATATATACTGCATAGAATTGCTATGAATAGGTACACTCATCTTACTTGCATCACATATCATAAGGCATTGAAATTTCCCTTCCCCTCCCCCCCCTGCTGTTATACTGGAAACTGAGAGCCCTAAAAAGGGGCTCAAACCAAAAAAAGTCCAGCATGCAGCTTTAATCCCATAACAAAACCTACAAAAAGAGTTCCACCGGTCGTGTCGAAAGTTCGGCATCTGGAGATACAAAAATCCGTGTCATCCATACGAGTCTCCATGCTCATATGAAGGGTAAAGTGCGGTCGGCTAGACAGACCTAACCATGTGGTGTGCGGCTATAAGCACCATTTTGAGGGGCACTGCTAAAAAGAGAAGTTGCAGCACATGTGTGGGAGCAGCCAGCTAGTAGCCACCCCCCGGAGTAAACTTGCGAGTTCCAATAGTGCCTGCCGAGCAAACAAGTAATTGAAATGAAAAAAAAATAAAAAAAAAAAAAAATATAAAATATAAAAGTCACCTCTGCAGCCCAGGGTATACCAGGGATCTTGATGGGTGTTACCCCGGTGTTTAGAGGGTGTTGATCCGTAGCAAGGAGCTTTTGGGCCCCCAATATATTTCAGGAACATTAGCAACTGCACTTTACTTTGCTGGGTCAGGGTTGGGTGTCAAAAACCGAGGAATACCAGCTAATGACAGCAACATTCAACTTGTAGCGGGGCTCATCTTGTAGAGAGTAAAAGTTCCATGTTGTCTCGAGGGTTCAGGGGTTGCGATCCAACCACTCATTGACGTCTTGGGGGTGCTCAAAGAATTTTACAGTACCTTTGTATTGGACACGTAGGCGGCTTGGGTACAGCATACTATATTTCAGCTCTTTCTCCCTGAGCCTCCTTTTTACTTCTATAAAGGACCTGCGTCTCCTTTGCGTTTCCGCTGAGAAGTCTGGAAAGAGCATAATGCGTGCATTTTCAAACTTTAACTCCTTATGTTTCCTTGCTTCCGCCAATATCATGTCACGGTCCCTGTAGTTAAGAAACCTGACCAGGAAAGGTCTTGGTGGTGCACCCGGAGGTCTGGAGCCTGTTGGGACACTGTGCGCCCTCTCAGCAACATATGTAGGGGGGAGGTCGCCTAGAGCCAGGATGGTTTTAAAGAATTCCTCTGCAAATGTAGTAGTGGCAGACCCTTCCACCCCTTCAGGGAGCCCCACCACCCTGACATTGTTCCTCCTTTGGCGGTCTTCCGCATCATCAGCTCGGAGTTGTAGTGCACCAACCATATCCCTTAACTCCGCTATTTGCGAGCCTTGTACATGAGTAGCGTCTTCCACTTCTGATATTCTGTCCTCAGCAGTCGTCAGTCTGCCTCTGATTTTATCTAGATCATGGCGTATGAGGTTACATTCGGACGCTAGATGGTCCATGCGGCCCACCAACTCCGTTTTTGAGGCCGCTATGGCCTCTAAAATCGGGCCTGTAATTGCAGCTGTGTCCACCTCCGCTTCCTGCCCCATACTGGAGGCATCCACTGATGCCGTCGGACTTGCTGGGCCCTGTTGTTCCACGCCAGCCGTTGCCATTTTGGCGTGCTGTGGGGCCGCACTGTGAGCTGGGCCTGCAGGGAGGTGGGCGGGGCTAGTCGCCATACTCGCCTGAGAACGGAGAGTCCGCGGACCTTTGGGCGGCTGGGAATGATGTTTCTTGGCCTGTTTTCGGTTCGCAAATGGCATGTCCCTTTGCCTGCGTTATTCCGCCACCCTGCTAGCGTTGAGAGAGCCTCCGATCGGTGGTCTGTCCGCCTATATCAGGATAATTTGTCGGATGTGAGCCGGAGCTCTGTATCAGCACGTCCTGCCTCGCTCACATCCGGTCACGCCCCCCTGGCAAATTAAGCCCCATACACACGGTCTGATTTTTCAACAACCTTGTCCGATCGGACCAAATTGATGAAAAAGTCCGACCGTGTGTATGGGGCTTTAGGTTTAATGTTTATAAATGTAAAGTTATGCACTTGGGGGCTAAGAGTCTGCATGCATCATACATACTTGGGGGGATACAGCTGGGGGAATCAATGGTGGAGAAGGATCTGGGTATCCTGCTAGATCATACGCTTAATAATAGCATGCAATGCCAAACTGTGGATTCCAAAGCGAGCAAAATCCTTTCTTGTATTAAAAGAGGTATAGACTCTAGAGAGAGAGACATCTTTTTATCCCTTTACAAATGATTAGTAAGACCTCACCTGGAATATGCACTTGAGTTTTGGGCACCAGTTCACAAAAAGGATATTAGGGAACTGGAGAAAATGCAGAGAAGAGCAACTAAATTGATAAGAGGCATGGAGGAGCTCAGCTATGGGGAAAGATTAGAGGAACTGCATTTATTCTCTCTTGATAATAGGAGATTAAGGGGGCATATGACCAACATGTATAAATACATAGGTGTCCTATATAGTGAATATGGAATGGTTTCTTCACAGTAAGAACTGTGAAAAAAGGAAAATTTATTATCAAATACTTACCGTAATTTTCCTTTCCTGATGGACTCCGTGGCCACCTCCTCTCCAATGTTATAGGACCCCCTACCATATAAAATTGAGCTCACCTGTATAGACTGTGTTTCGTAACTGGCCTACTCAATAACTGATGGGTGGGAACTCCGTCTGCCATGGAGTCCATCAGGAAAGAAAAATTACGGTAAGTATTTGATAATAAATTTTCCTTTTTCCGGACAGACTCCATGGCAGCCTACGTGTGGGAAATAACTAGCCAATCCACACGGGTGGGCATGCTGAACAGAGATAATTTTAATTTGATCCGTCAACCGACAGGATTTATCAACCAAAGTTCACAGAAGATAGTAAAGCAAGCTCAATACAGTAATGTGACATTAAAGTTTAATTAGAGGCCCATGAGGCCGCTTTGCAGACCACTTCTGGAGCCATGTGTCTGGCTGCTGCCTATTAACCGCTATACCCCTGGTGAAAGGTGCCGTCACTGCCTCCGGAGGAGCCAGGCCCTTAGTTCTAAAAAGGTTGATGGACGAACTGGGCGATCCAGGCCGCAGTCGTTCTGGCCAAAGCTTGATTCCATTTGCTACTGTCAAAGTGCAGGACCACCAGATAGACAGAGTGTCTTAACAGGGAGGAAGTAGCCTGCAGGCAAACCTTCAGAGTTTCATCCCCAACCAGAGGAAGAACTTCAGTGGATCCCTGGGTCCTAAATGTAGATATGGTGACTTCTTAGTTCTTATGGAACCTAGAGGTAATTTATGAATTGAGCTGAGCATAGAAATAAGGACCACTCGGTCCGAAAAGAAGAACAGAAGAGATTCTTCGTAACTTAGGGACGTGACCGCTAAGACCCTCTTAGCCAAGGTAATAGCCACCAGAAAAAAGTGATTTTTGCCGGAAGGTTTCCAAATACAAAGCGGGAAGGACCCCGTATTACTGAGCTCAGACAGTGAGTCGATGACAAGGGAAAGATCCCGATTGGGGAATCTTGGTCTCTTTTGAGGGCTGAGTTTTAACTGACCACGGAACAACTGCTGAACTAAAGGGTGAACAGCCCACGAAGTTCCAGAGAACGCCAACAAGGCTAAGACTTGGACTCTAAGAGAGCTGATGGATAGAGACAAATCTAGACCGGAAGAAAAAAGAAAGCTTAAGATATCGTAAGCTTTTGGATTTCTTCATGATCTGCCCGAAGGGTGAGAAATCGACAGACTTGGCCCATATTCTCCTATCGACCTAATTCGTGCTCGTCCCTGTAGAGCTCATGAGAGTGTAAATCACCCTTAAGCGCAGCTGAGCCGGACAAGGGTGCAGATCTGCCCCTTGAAACAGAAGGTCCAACCCGAGAAGAAGAAGCACCGAATCCCGGAAGCTGAGCTGACTCAGGAGCAGAAATCAAGGCTCGATTGACTGGTAAGGTGCTACTGCCACCACTTTGACAGCTTCCGCATGAGATCTTCGGAATAACCTGAGAATTATTGGGAGTGGTGGAAAAGCGTATGCCCTCTTGAAACTCAATCGATCTGTCAGGGCATCCATTCCAGAGGTCTGGCCACAACAGCCCCTAGCTGTAACACCTCATCAGCTTGAAGTTGCCTGGGAAGAGAATAGATCCACTTCGGGCATGACTCCCAGGAACAGAATCCACTTGAATGTCTGCACATGAAGAGACCCCTCGTTAGTGTCTAACTGAATACATGACAGGAAATCCACTCAGACGATCTGGACTCTGGGGATATAGGCAGTTGAAACGCCGGTCAAGCTCTTCTGGGCCCAAGACGTGATCGGCTCGCACTCCGGGAATAGTGTGCAGCTTCGAGTGCCCCTATGACTCTTCACAAAGGAGATCACCATTGTGTCGTCCATTCTTAATAATACTGACTCTCCCTTCCGGAGATGGGAGAAGGACTGAAGGGCACACAAGGCTGCCCGAAGATCCATAACATTCAAGCCCGGGTTGAGAAGACGCATACCCAACATTCCTGAGCAAGATCCGAACTGCAGAGGGCTCCCCAACCGGTACCGCTGGCATCGGTTGTGACCTTGACCCATGAGATGGGGCAACGGAGTGACAATTGAGCAGGTTTTGCGCTGAAGTCACCAGAAGAGACTGCTCCTCATCGTTTGATGATACGTGAATAGGTTGACTGTAGCCCCTTAATTTCCATTGCTGCAGAAAACCTGACTGGAAAGGGTATAACCTCTGCAGGGACCACTTGACCATAGGGGTCGCGGAGACCGTCGAGCCGATAGTTTTCTTTTTTTATTTTTTTTTTATTAATTAGGAGCCACCTGAAGCTGGTCGAGGTGGAGATTACCTGTTCCCTGTGAACCAGCAGCTGGTCTTAATCCTGGGAAAGCCACAGGAGGTTGTCGAAATAGTGATTGCCAGAGGCATTCTTGAGAAGACTAGGGTAAGGTTGTCAGCCCGAAAAGGAGGTAGAAGAACTGTAGATGGTATTGCCCAACTATGGCCAGAGGAATTCTTGAGAAGACTAGGGTAAGGTTGTCAGCCCGAAAAGGAGGTAGAAGAACTGTAGATGGTCTTACCCAACTTGTAACCGGAGGAAAACATCTTTTAAGTCAATTGAGATTAGCCCATCGCCCGGCCGCACAGAAGGTCGACAGAGCCTTCATTTGAATCTTTCAAATTCTATATACTTGTATAGGTAAATTAGACCTACCACTGGTCAACATAAACTGTTTCTTTTGTTTTAAGAAGAGGGGAAGGTATACCCCCTGGAATTTCTCGTCCCTCGTAATGTGTACAGTAACGCCTGCTTCAGCTCCATAACTGCTGAACTTCTGGAGAACTGTTCCGAAGCTCACCTGGGTATGAAGACTATGTTCTTTATCCAGGCACACATGAAGGGATGGGAGGGGGATAAGGGTATATGTGTTGGGTGCTTTGGGAGGGGAGAGGATATGTGCTAGTGGGGAGTCTGATCCTCCCCCACCACTAGCACATGTCCTCTCCCCTCCCAAAGCACCCAGAATATATCCCCTTACCCCCCAAATGAAAAGATGACAAATCCCTCTCTGTCCTCCTCCTGCAGTGTCCCTCTCTGTCCTCTTCTCTGGGTGTCCCTCTGTCCTCTTCTCACTGCATCCCTCTGTTCTCCTCCCATGACGGGAAAGGGTGGGTCATATTTAAATTAGGGGGTGCGCAAGTTTAGTCAGGCCTAGGGCATCACAAAATATGTTTTTATGTTCAATCTAATTTTATTGAGAAATTAGAAGTTTAAAATAAAGATTATCAAAACACCAGACATAGCCCTGACTGGGGCACGTACAAAAATAAAAAGAAAACAACAAAAAACAAAACACTTAAGAAAAATACAGCAATATTCCAAATTAGGAATGTTTCCCAGGGGCCAGCAAGGGTGCTACCTAAGATAAACTGTCCAAAGTACCAGAGCTTGAACAGATACACAATGACCAGTGTCAGAAAGCAACCCATGTAATCATCATCAGATGCAGTATATACAGTCCATAAACAATGTCAGAACCGCATATCTCCATCCCCAGTAAGCTTAACCACTTCAGCCCCGGACCAATTTTCAGCCAAAGGACCAGGCCCCTTTTTGCGATTCGGCACTGCGTCGCTTTAACTGACAATTGCGCGGTCGTGCATTTGTTTTCCCACAAATAGAGCTTTCTTTTGGTGGTATTTGATCACCCCTGCGTTTTTTATCTTTTGCGCTATAAACAGAAATAGAGCGACAATTTTGAAAAAATGCAATATTTTTTACTTTTTGCTATAATAAATATCCCCAAAAAATATATAAAAAAACATATTTTTTCCTCAGTTTAGGCCGATACGTATTCTTCTACATATTTTTGGTAAAAAAAAAACGCAATTAGCGATTATTGTTTGGTTTGCGCAAAAGTTATAGTGTTTACAAAATAGGGGATAGTTTTATAGCATTTTTATTAAAATTTTTTTTTTTTACTAGTAATGGTGGCGATCAGCCATTTTTCTTGTTACTGCGACATTATGGCGGACACATCGGACATTTTTGACACATTTTTGAGACCATTGTCATTTATACAGCAATCAATGCTATTTAAATGCATTGATTCCTGTATAAATGACACTGGCAGTGAAAGAGTTAACCACTAGGGGGCGGGGAGGGGTTATGGTCTGTGACGTGTGTGTGTTTTTTTTTACATTAGGGGGCGTGGCTGACGTCTGACGTCACTGATCGGCTTTCCCAATGACAGGGAACAGCCGATTAGTGACAGGCAGTGTAGGAAGCGCTACACAGACCTCTCCCCGTTCTTCAGCTCTGTGACCCGATCGCGGGACACCAGCGGCGATCGGGTCCGCTGGTCCCGCGGCCGTGGTCACGGAGCTCCCGACCGGGTCGCGAGCGCGCGCGACCCCACGGCTAGGCAATTAAAGGGGACGTACCTGTATGTGCTTTTGCCTAGCCGTGCCATTCTGCCGACGTAAATGTGCAGGAGGCGGTCGGGAAGCGGTTAAAAGCCAGATGTGATGGTACCAAACTAACCAAAGCCCCACATGGACAAAAAAAAAACATATATATAAAAAAAAGTGGGGGGGGGGGAGAAAAGGGGGAAAAGGAGAAGGGAGGGAAGAATAAAACTAGACAAGAAAGGAAAAGCGTGCTCTTAGGTGCAGAGGTAAAACCGCCAATCGGACCAGAAAGGCAAGACAGCCTTCAACCCATTAGTAGGTTTTAGAAGTTCTGTGGATTCTCTATACATATTCCAGGCAAGCCAGATACGATAACAATGTTCCTGGGTGCCCAGTTCCTGTGCCAGCATGAAATTCCATGCGCTCAATGTGGTCAATCTCCTCCACCCAGTCCACCAAAGATAAAACATGGGCCGTACGCCAATAGCAGGGGATAACCATTCTGACAGCCGTCAAACAGTGATGTAAAATACCCCTTTTTATACACTTATAAGAGCCTGAGAGAACTGAAAGCAATACAACCTGTGGTGTATTGGGAACCGTGCAGTCCGTAACAGTATAATAATGTAAATGTGGAGAACCAGATACCAAAAGCATTAATGAGGGGACATTCCCACCAAACATGCAAAAGAGAACAAACACCAGTTTGGCAGTGCCAGCATCGGTCTGAAGCCAAAAGATAAATATGGTGGAGGACAGTCAGACACCAAAAACACCAGGAAAGCAGTTTAAAATTGGTCTCTTGGACCTTACTAGCCAACGACAAACGATAAGTCAAGGCAAAGGTTTTCTCCCATTTCTTGTCTGATAGCTGAACACCAAGATTAGAGGCCCATTTGGTAGTGTATTCCAGAATATCAGGATGAACTTTAGAAAGAAGGACCTTGTAGACAGTTGATAGTGGACGCAGGGGCGAAGAAGCCTGGAAAAGCGGAGATTCAAATAAGTCTGGGTCCCTGGCCAGTGAAACCAGATCAAGGAGGGACTGATAGTAAGAGCAAAGTTGCCTGTACTCCATCCAGTTCCAGTGCTGACAAGAAGCTTGCTAATAGGATAGAGCAAAGTGACTGAAAAAATAGCCCCTCACTCCCTCTCCTATCACTGTCCAGTCACAGGCTAAAGGAGAGGAGGGTCCAGGCCTGGGCTCAAGGGAAGAGGGCTGAATGATGCTTGCCATCACAACAAGAACAAATAGAAACAAAAAAAAGTACTATGGGGAAATTTCTGTATTGAAGGGGAATATTGCTGCAAAGAAGAGGATTTATACGCAAACATCTTGCTCTCTGTTCCTCCAACCTTTATTTTCTTGCAGAGCTACGGCCTCCTTACATCCTGCACTGAGAAACACGTGCAGGAAAGAGGGGCAAAGGTATTTATCTCTTCTGGAAGTATCTGGTGGCCGTAGCTCTTGAACAGAGCAAAGATAGGAGGAACTTGGTGACTGAACATGCATGTATAAACCCTTATACCCATATGCTTATAAAACTTACCAGTGTTTCTATTGATCAAGAGGAAAAACATCGCTAATAACTAAACAAGAGAAAACTGTCTTTTTTTCTGCCACCCCAAATCTAGTCCTGCCACAGAATGGGGTTGTCCTAAGCTGCCCCATCAGGTACACTAGTCATTTAAAATTCATTTATATAGGGGGTGATCTAACTAATTTTTCAAAACTTTAAATGTCAGGTTTCTGTGATGTAAAAAAATGAGACAAAGATAAATCATTTCAGAATTTTTTTCACCTTTAATGTGACCTATAAACTGTACAACTCAGTTGAACAACAAACTGAAATTTTTAAGTTGGAGGGAAGTAAAAATAAACTAAAATAATATGGTTGCATAAGTGTGCACACGCTTACACTAATACTTTGTTGAAGCAACTTTTGATTTTATTACAGCACTCAGTTTTTTGGGTATGAGTCTATCAGCATGGCACATCTTGACTTGGCAATATCTGCCCACTCTTTGCAAAAACATTCCAAATCTGTCAGATTGCGAGGGCATCTCCTGTGCACAGTCCTCTTCAGATCACCCCACAAATTTTCAATCGGATTTAGGTCTGGGCTCTGGCTGGACCATTCCAAATCTTTAATCTTCTGGTGAAGCCATGCCTTTGTTGATTTGGATGTATGTTTTGGGTCGTTCTAATGCTGAAAGGTGAAGTTCTCCTTCATGTTCAGCTTTTTAGCAGAAGCCTAAAGGTTTTGTGCCAATATTGACTGGTATTTGGAACTGGTCATAATAAGGCCCCTGTTGCAGCTGAAGAATAACAGCCCCAAAGCATGATGCTGCCACCAACATGCTTCACGGTGGGTATGGTGTTCTTTTGGTGATGTGCAGTGTTGTTTTTGCACGAAACCTATCTTTTGGAATTGCAGCCAAAAAAGTTCAACCTTGGTTTCATCAGACCATAACATATTTTCCCACATGCTTTTGGGAGACTTCGGATGTGTTGTTGCAAAATTTAGCCGGGCTTGGATGTTTTTCTTCGTAAGAAAAGGCTTCTGACTTGCCATTCTACCCCATAGCCCAGACATATGAAGAATACGTCACATGTACCACACAGCCAGTACTTGCCAGATATCCCTGCAGCTCCTTTAATGTTGCTATAGGCCTCTTGGCAGCCTCCCTGACCAGTTCTCTTATTGTCTTTTCATCAATTTTGGGGGGATGTCCAGTTCTTTGTAATGTCACTGTGCCATATTTTCTCCACTTGGTGATGACTGTCTTCACTGTGTTCCATGGTATGTATAATGCCTTGGCAATTCTTTTGTACCCTTCTGCTGACTGATACCTTTTAACAATGAGATCCCTCTGATGGTTTGAAAGCTCTCTGCGCACCATGGCTTTTGCTGTAGGATGCAACTAAGAAAAGGTCAGGAAAGACCTACTAGAACAGCTGAACTTTATTTAGGGTTAATTGGAGGCACTCTAAATGATGTTAGGTGTGTACTGACTCTTATTTAACATCAGTTTGAATGTAATTGCTTAATTCTGAACACAGCTACAACCCCAGTTATAAGAGGGTGTGCACACTTATGCAACCACATTATTTTATTTTTACTTCCCCTCCCTAAAATAATTCAGTTTGTTTTTCAATTGAGTTGTACAGTTTATAGGTGACATTAAAGGTGGAAAAAGTTCTGAAATGATTTATCTCTGTCTTATTTTTTTACATCACAGAAACCTGACATTTTAACGGGTGTGTAGACATTTTATACCCACTGTAAATCTAATATCAGAAAATCTAATAACGTTTTTTATGTTAAATTCAGACAGAGAAGATTAAATTTATGATAATGGTTAAAATAATTTTCTTAACTTATTTATTTCTGATTATTCCTTCATTTTCTGCATATAAAAACAGAAATCTGTGTGATATGTGCATATGAGATCTACCAAGATGGCTGCTAGAGTAACAAGGGTTTGGCAGCATCCATTTGGATGGGTTCTCCATTGACCCAGGAAACTATAGAGGAACCATGTTCCTCTTGTCTTCCTCTCCAACTGCAATGTCCCTGCGGATGTGAGACGCCGACATGGAGAAAGTAGACTCCACCTGCCTACATGCATCTGTGCTAAAATCAAAATGTCCTCCTAATTATTTTCAGAATCATAAGCATGTTTGGATGACCAGTGCTTGTGGGACTGCAGCCTCCAGTCACATGGTTTTACATAATCTCTTTCTCATATTCCAGTGCTGTGGGGGGACTGTAATGGGCTCAGTGGAAGGTTGGTCATTAAACCAGAAAACACACATACATTGAACCTGTGCTTTGTGCATGCATAGTAAAGTTACATTACTGGGGGTGAGGTGGACATTATGGGGGGAGTGAAGGGGACAGAGAAGGACATTTTAGGGGGGGGGGGGCAGAGAAGGACAGTGCTGTGGGGGCAAGGTTCGAGTCCTGCAGGAATGAATGGGAACACACTTTTTGAAGTTGGGTGGGGGGAGAATCTTGGGTGAGTTCCCACACTTTTTTCCCAAGACTTGACCCCTCCTGGTGATCTCGTTAGAGCTTACACATGACTTTTATGTAATTAAATGAAAGTGATTGATCAACAATAGCTAAATGATTTCTGCCTCCCAGCACTCTTGGATCATCAATTAAGAATGGTAATTTTATAAAAACATAAATAGCAGCCGCTATAAACAAAATAAAACAGAACCGCTATAAACAAAATAAAAGCACATTTCTGATGGTATCCTCATGTGACAGACCTATAAAACATTCAAACATATGCTACAGTCAAACCATAACATTAGCAGCGCTTAAAGTGATCCAAAATAAACAAATAAATCAAGTGAATGTTTATTTGTCCAAAATCGATCAAATTGGAAACAATTGAAATGTTCATGAAGGGAATGGTTTCCAAATTAGGATCCCGTCACTACACCGCGTAAGTAATCTCCACTTTGGTCTTGCACTCACCAGAAAAAAACAGAACTTGCGCCTGTCACAATCTGTATCTTTGCATCTGGGATGACCTCCGTCAGTCTAGATGTATCTCTGTACCAACTGCAGGGGTCCTCACACTCGCAGCATGTCAGTCCTTGGCACTCTTGTTGGTGGCCTGTGTCCTGTGGCACCCCCGTGTGAGTATAGTGTGGCCTCTAGCACATTTCTGATGGTATCCTCATATCCGACATGTGCTAGAGGCCTCACTATACTCATACGGGGGTTCCCTTCATGAACATTTTGATGAAAATGGGAACGCGGCATGAATGAAACAATTTTGAAGGAAAAGTCGGTATATGTTAGACAAGTTGGCATAAAGAAATATGACGAGTTTTAGAAACCTTGGTGGGATATAAAAGGGCCCCCCCCCCCCCCCAGAGGAGGATGTAGGACGAAAATGAGAGAGGAATTTCCTGTATAAAGTTAGGGAAGGAAGGGGAGGTGGAAGGGGTATAGGTATCAATGCCTAAATAGGGAGAGAATAAGGATAATAAAGACAGGATGTGACATAATGAAATAGTGAATGAGAGTGAAAGGTGTTAGATGGGAGGGTGAGTTTGTTGGGAGGGACTGCGGAGGTTGAATGGCCGGAGTGGGGTTGCTGGGGGAGGAGCTTGGAGTAATCGAATGGGGGATGAGTAGAAGATAGTAGGGTTCTCTAAAGAACACTCGTGAAGCTTGTAGCTTATGTTTCCCACTTTACTTTTGTGTTTGTATATGTAGATTGGTGGGGGGAGGGGAGGGGGAGAAGGGATATGGTTGATGTTTAATGAAAAATTTCTCAATAAAATTATAAAGTTAAAAAAAAATGTCCTCCTTTGCCCCTTCACCTAGCGCCATTACACCACTGCGCATGCCGTTCCCATGCGTTCCTGCAGGACTCGAGCCCTGATCACCAGTAAGCTCCAAATAGATTGTATCTTACACAGGGCTTTTTGTTGGAAAAGTGAATGGAGAACTTTTACCCTGCCCTCACATGAATGCACTTGACCCCTGCTACTGGCCAGTGGTCACCAGTGCTACTGGCCAGCACTCCATCATAGAAGAGAGTCAACTGTTACCCATACTTGCAAGTACCTTCACTCTCACTCCAAGTGGACAATCGGAGCAGCAGGAAAGAAGAGGGAAGGCAGCTATAAGCGGCAAAGGCGGGCTTTTATGTAAAGCTGTAGCTTTGTCCTGCACAGCTTCACTTTGAACGCATCTCCATAGGTTTAGATTCAAGATCATTCTAAAGATACACAACAGAGGGTGATAAAGGAGGAACCACATTTTGTTGAGCCGTATCAGATATATATATATATATATATATATATATATATATATATATATATATATATATATTCCAATCACAATTTTTTACTGTAACAAAAATGTCACCAGCTTCACTCCTAAGTGACACTTCAGTTTTATACGTACATCTGTGGTCTGAAGCACCCACTGGCTTCATATATCTCTCAGAGACACCACTAATGAGATCTACCCACACTTGTTTGTTCTTTTGACTCTATCTGGGACACTTATATTTAGCTATGTGTTAGCCACAGAAATTGTGGAGCTGGGAATTGTGATTGGTGTACGATGCGACTAGAGTCTCTGAGAGATATAAGATTCCCCCTTTGTATCACAGGGTTAGTACAGCAACCTGTACACTGTATATTGCAGTACCTTTCCTGTCTCTGCAGCACAGTGAGCCGCAAGCAAAGGTGTTGGTAGGATTGTGAAAGACCTGAAGCACTCCTATGCACTCCAAATTGAAAAATTATATGGTGCTCCTCCTGCACCATAGTGAACGGTGGATGGCTAATGTGCTGCAAATATCTTTTGGGAGTGGCAATAGAAATGTTTGGGAAAAGCCTGGCAAATGAGACTTGTAGGGTCAATTTTTGACATGGTGCTAATGCAACCATGTAATTAACACTGGGAGCTACAATGCACACAGTTTTGACAGGCGTTTGTGAAACTTTAAAAACACTCATGAAACGCCTGCTTTTGAAGCTAGTGCAAACTTAGCTTTAAAGAGGAACATCCTTAAAACAGTCAGGGAATACTTAACGACCAACAACTGTTAAGACAAAGAACACTTTCATCAGAAGTACAGTATGTGATTACAATATACCATATAGAGTTTAGGGGTCAGGAGTATATAATGTATGGTATGGAGTGCAATGGTCAGAGGTATGTAACGAACAGTACATAGTACAGAACGCAGCAGCCATAAGTGTGTAAAACACAACAGTAAAATGTATGTACCACACAGCACAGCATACAGTAGAGTGTAATGTACACTGCATGTTACATAATCTTGACTGCCCGCAATCTGTTTGCTGTATATATTGCATACTCCTGACCACTACACCTGTATATAGAACTACACACTATGTAACCACCTATTGCTCACCTCTAAAATGCAAAATTCATGTATATCCAAACAAGTGTACACTGTGCAATGACCGCAAAAAATAATAATAATGAAAAAGAGATGTGGAATTCACACACCAAACTAAAGTCTGTGTGCCAAGGTTGTTTTGAAACATAAACATATACAGATACAGATACAAGCCAAATCTAGAACAATTTATCCAACTGTACATCCAAAAACACAGTTTTTTTTTCTAACACCAATACAGCCTACATATAGAAGCATTTTATCCAACTATCCATCTAGAACCAATGGTTTATACCCTAGATACAGCATAAATATAGAACTATTTATTCAACTCATACATCCAGAACTGCTGATGTTTACTGCACATGCTGCCTAAATATGTACACATTTATAAAATGTCTCCACAGCTCTTTTGAGCCATATCATCAAGCTGGAAAAACCCGCAAGCCCCAGAAATACCATGTGTAAAATACATTATAGTTCAGGCAATGTAGCTTTAAAGTGTATCTCCGCTTAGTCTCATCTGTGCCGGTGGCACAGTAGCATTTAGTCATATGAGTTTCACAGAGTGTTTTCTTTGACCTCACAGGGGGATTTGCTGATCACTAGTTGTTCTTACAACACAGAAGACAGAAGTCGGGTCACAGTGGTAAGAGTCTAATGCCTACATCGTAAAACCTTTACTTGTCACCCTCTTGGGGATCAAGAGCAAAGAACTATGTTGGTTTATTGTCAGATTATTTCAGCTCTGCTTGCTGTTTTGATCTTTATTTTTATTTTTTGCTTGTTATTCTTCTACATTGAAGTCAAACTCAGCAATTGGTAATTTAAAATATATGTGAACCCCATCTTTTAAAATAATCCATTTAATTTAGAATATAAATGAAAGGCATTTGTTTATGTATATTCAAACCTTCATAAATACCTTTTTTTTTTCTCCTTTTTTATAAGTGATTACATACCCTCTGTTCTCAGCTGCATAAAGAGCTCAGAGAGCTAGGAAAAGAGAAACAGCAGCACACTAAACTTCCCAGTGAATGGCTCTGTAGGGATGTGTGTATCGAGTCTGATCACTGAAAACTGACTATGCTGTGCTCTCATGCCTAGCGTGGTCAGTTTTTGATAGGTAAGCAGAGTGACTTGCAGGAACACAAGGTATTTCACACAGGAAGTAATACAAGAGAAGATGATACTTTTTTATACAAATACATTGTGCAGTAGACACATAGCAGGAATATGATATGTTGGGTTAACATATTCTTTAATGTTTTTTTTAGATATATAGAGTTCATGATGTTGTTCCTGGATACTTTTTACTTGGTTCTATCTCTTGAACAATACATTTGATGTCTTGCATCTAAAGCCAACAGGGACCATTACAAAATGGTTGTATATCTGATTACCAAAACTACTATTACAAATGTTATATATCTCAATAAGTTTCACAGTAGACTTTTCTTTTAAATTAACACTAATATATTTTGTTAATACATTGTGATATCACCTCCTTCTGAAACACTATAGGGTCTATTTATAAAGCAGAGAATGTGACTTACACAAAGATTTTCTGGTGGAGAACCATCCATCGGCATTTGTTTTAAATGGGAGTGATTGATTCTCCACCAGTAAATGTTTGTGAAAGTCACGTTTTTTTTTTTTTTGATGCAAGAATTCGGTTAAGAATGAAAATGGCCTTCTTGTCCTAGTCATTTGTCAGGACAGTCTTGTGTGGTGTTTTTTTGTATCATTGTATCTAATCCTTCCTGCTTTGTTGATGCTATATTCACAATTTCCAATAAATGTATATATATTTTTGATACCAATATTGTTTGAAGACTCTCTGCCTTTTAAAGTCCCACAGAGGAAAAATCTCCCATTGTGTACTTTAATAGGGATGTGGGCAGAGTTGTCTTTTTCCACGAAGCTCCTGGCACTACCATAACGGATAAAGTCATGATGACAGTGTCCATTCATGACTCTGACAGTGCTCTGTGCCCTGATTGGCTGAAACTTTCACTGCTTCAGACAGTCAGGGCTTGCAATGTACTGTTCAGCACCGCAATGCATTGTGGTTGGTTCGGGGGGGCGAACAAACGGTCGAACAACCAGTTTGTTTGGCTGTTCGTCGAACTTCCGAACCGTTCGCCCATCCCTACAAAAAACATTGTACTATCGATAGTTACGTTTCTATAGGCAAAGATTGAATGAAGGATTCTCAGACATCAAAGTATTTTTGGACCTGTGATTCCTTGTGTAATCATTCTACATGGAAAACATAGGATAGTTTGTCTATAAACAAAGAACTGGTGGGGAGTTCTGGGTAGATCCACTTATGTAGGTTGGCATTCTGTGCTGTAAGGGATATGACAATGAGGAGTTGTTTGCAGCCTCTTGAGATTTGAATACCTGGAATGTTGATTAGGCCAAAAAGTGCCCATTAAAGGGTTAGAGGGAGGGCTGCTGTTAGAAATCACAGGGCCCGTACAGCCTACCTGACAGGCCACTGTGGCCTGTGCAGTATAAATCAGAGGTTTGTTTATGTGGTTGAATATTTCTGGAACTGTGTGCAGGTAACCTATGTTACGCTATGGGGACACAGCATCTGTATGAACACAGCCACAGGTTGTAATTTGACAGGCGTGTGGGTGCAGGTGTATGGCCCCTAACACAGAGAGTGTGCATTCAGGGCCACTCACCCATACCTGTCAAATTAGGACCGGCAGATTCAGCAGCATGAACAAATGACTCATTCACACAGCCAGAGTATCTGTGTGAATAAGGAGAGGAGGTAAAACCCCATGGTTAATCAGCACTTGCTGCCCTCCAACCGCTACCCCTTTAGCTGCAGTGGTTGGTGGTGTACCCATGCTTTGCTGTTTAGGTACCGATTGCTCACTGTGTTCATTCAGAAAAGGAAGGCAATGGTAAATATGACATATTTTGTGGCCCCTCCCTGCTCTCCATCCTGAAACAATCCCCTGTGGTGCCTTGCAGCAGCTGGTGGGAGGGAGAGAAGTGCGGCTGCTGCACTCCAATTTGTAGTGGAGATTGTTTTTTTTGCCTTGGTTATGATATCCTGCAAGCATGTCCAATTAAAGGGATTGTAAAGTCAGAAGGTTTTTTATCTTAATGCTGCTCTGTGCAAATCCACTGCAACAAAGCAGGTAAGTATAACATGTTTGTTATTTTTATAAGAAAAAAAATGAGACTTTGCAATCACTTTAATTTTCCCAGGCCTTTCGAGAAAATGTCTTAATGGTAGAGGCTTCATTTTTAGGAAAAGGAACAGATTATCAATTAAGCATGGAGATTTTTCTAGGGCTGTATTGGAGGAGAATAGTTACTTATTTGTAACATCTACCAAAGATTCTGAGAGGTCTGAGTTGTTCCATAAGGCAAGGAAAATAAATGTGTGTTGGATTAGCATGCAGTCCGTATTTTGTGCCATGCTAACCATGTAACATATAATGCGGACAATCCGCCCGTGTGTGGGCGCCGGCGGACTTTTTCCCGCCAAAAGTCCGGCGGACTAAGTTTTAAGTTCAGACTTAAAATTGTCCGCTGGACTCGTGAGTCCGGCGGACAATCCCGCCGGAAAGTCGGGATTGTACGGCGCATAAGAGGGTATTCACTGACACCTTGGTGGTTATGAATACTTCATGTAGATGAAGAACAAATTATTTCGAAGGGTCATATTTTGGTCAAGTTCAGTGTTTATGTACATCGAGGTGCCATGAATCCAATTCCTTATGTAGCAGATTGGAGATGCTAAGTTATACAGTACTAAATCAGGAAAATTGAGTCCTCCATTACTGGAAGGTTGTTGTAAGGTACCTAAAGCTATTGTTGCTCTCATGCTTCCCGAGGTGAATTCTCAGAACTTCTATATAAATGTTTGAGATCAGAGTGCTTAAAGAGTACTGTATAGTTTTTTTTTTTTGAAAAATTCTTTTTATTGAATATTTTTGACATACAACAAACAACGCCATCAACCGACAGCTACAACAACAGCTATTACCCCCCCCCCCCCTCCTGTCCCCCTCCCCCCTCCCTGTACTCAGTTCCCTTCCCCCAACAAAAATTATATTATTTGTGGGATAACAGCCATTTCACATCTCTAATCACCCAAAGTATATGTCGTTTTACTCTTCACCCTGTATAAGGTATCTGATGGCTACATATAGGACCCTCCTATTCTTCCGCCTAGGATCATCCAAGACTCATACCAAGCTCTCCAGACTTTTTCGAATTTTTTAGTACTGTATAGTTTAAAAAAGTTTGAGAAATGCTACCATTTTTATCAAGCTTATTCTGCCCATATATGAAATATTAAAGTGTGTCCAAGAAGCAAGGGATAGTTTTCTAGAGCACAGCGAAGGAGGAATATTAACTTTGTGTAGATTCTAGGGATTTGGAAAGTAGGTTGGGATTATAATAGACGAAGGAGAGGATCTAGCGTCAGGTTAAAAAGAGAAAGGAGGCATCCTTGCATTGTGCTTCCAAAAATTGGCATTGGAGAAGAAAGTTGTTTTTTGATAACTAGTTTGGTATGGGGGATATGCTAAATACAGTATATTGTATAAAAAAAAAAAAAGAAATGTCCAAAAGCCCTAGTAGAAAGAATGTGATTCAGGAGAGACTAGTCTATTTTGTCAAAAGCCTTCTCGGCATCAAGGCTCAGGAGGGAAGAAGAGAAGAGGGGTGTTGTTTGGCTTAGATTGTAGCGGCAATTGCTGTTCTGGTGCCTATAGAATGTTTATTGCAAAAGAAGCCTTACTGGTGAGGGGTAAAAAATGTTGGGATGTTGGTCTGGATACAATCTGAGATGATTTTAGCTAATAACTTATAGTCTGTGTTGAGAAATTATATGGGTTGGTAAAAATTAACAAATTCAGGATTTTTCTCAGGCTTACTGGGGATATTTCTGTGGATAGGAGCTTATAAAAATCAGCTGGATAGCCATCCGATCCAGGCATTTTTTGGTTAGCTGAGCATTTTATGGCCAGTTGGATTTCCAAAGCAGTAGTTGGGGAATAAAGTTGCTCACATTAATCAGTGGTGAGTTTAGGTAATCTAGCTTGGTCAAACGGTTGCTGGAGTAGGAGTGGTTAAGAGGTTTGATTGGCATAAAGGTGGGCATAGTACCGCTCGAACGTTGCAACTATGGACTTCATGCAGGTGGTGCTAGTTTGGAGGTTGGGATCTATTATTTTAAGAATATGTCATTTAGGACCGTTAAGTTTGTGGAAAGGACCGATTTTATAGCCCCATCTATAAAATTTGTTGTTTGTGTAAAGTAGCTTTTGTTTTGTTTGAGACGGTACAAAGGTATTTAAGGTATGCTTCTCTGCTAAATGCTGTATATAAATTAGAAGAACATTGTTTTACAAATAGGAACATTGTTGGGCAGCTTCCTTTTTCCTGGCAGTGTAAGATATGCTGTAACCCCTGAGAGCTGCTCCAATCCTTCTTTATAGACCACATATGTATGTCTTATCTAAAAATTGAAACATTACCAGCCTTGTTTTTCCAAGACTCACCAAAAGCTAAATTAACTATTTTTCATGGTCTGACCTTATAATGATTTTAAAGAGCTTAAACTAATATTCCATTGGTTTTGTTATTCCCCTGACTGCGTATGTGAATGTTTTAAACTGTAATTTTGTTTCTGGTGCTGCAGGGTGGATTCAGTATAACGGATGAGATGTGTGTGAATTATATACATTATTACCCTCGTACCGAACTGGAACTATGCAAGAGTAACGTGGATCCAGGATATCTGCGAAGATACTTCAATCTGGTGAACAGGTCAGTGACATAGTGAGAGCAAGCAATCCATAAAGGATACCTGTTTTGAGAAAAATTTGAAGGCTACTGTTGCTGACCTGTTTTTCTAAAAATGATATAACTCCTGGCTGTCAGGCTAGCTGTTTTGCTTCAACACTTTGAGATACTGATGTGGGGTAGTTATGCAGGTAAGGATGATTTTAGCCTGATGAAATCTGAATCAGCATAATTGCCAATGACAGAACAGTTTTCCATAATACAAAAACAAAATTGGGGCAGGCAATGGTAACAGAAGGAAAAAGTCTTGCCAGTGGTAAAAACAGAAACTTCTGACCCTTTGTCCTATTTATATTAGCCTGAAACCTTATGTCTCGCACCAGTTTCCTTTTTCAAGGCTATTTTTACAGCCCTGTTCAGTACTTAGCCTGATACTCTTCAAATATCATCTTATTTGTCAATCTTTTGGGTTTTTATAAAAAAACAAATGTAGCCTGGTTCTGGACTACTGTAATATGGAGATCAAGATATTGCTTTTATTCCGGCCCCATTTCCTGAGATACTGAAGCCATGCTGCACCATTTTCCTCCAGTCAGTAGAGACAGAACTAAAGCCAAGCAAACCCATAGATGCAGGACACTGAGAATCCTGGAAGGTGTTGTTCAAGCAACAGACATGTAAAAGGGACAACTAGGTTTCCGAACTAAAAATCCCTGGATGCTTTAGGGCACAGGGGGAGCCAAGGAGAGGACCTAAGTAGAACCACTCAGTAAAAGCCGCTCTCTTGGTGCTGCGGGAGTGTTGGCAGATAGATCCATGGAACCTTCCCTTCCTGGAGGCTAAGCCATTCGGGGTCTGAGCTAATTGGCAGCGGGAGCAAGAGACTTCCAGCTGCCTTGGGGGCATCAGTTTCTTCTCTCATTGCTGAGATCTGATTGTACCTGGGCTCGCTACTACTGAATGCTGGACTCTTGCTACATCCTACATCATAGTGAAATTGAGGGGGCCCCTTCTACCACAAGAACACACCTCTAAGTCCAGGAGTTGGTGAGAGGACTGCAAGCCCACATTTCTTTCCATTGTTACACACAAGGGCCACTGAGAGCAGTACATTTAGGTATCAGAACTTTCCTTCATCCAACTTAACCCAGCTGGCCTGTTATCAATATTACACTATACCCCTCCAAAAGAGTCTGAGCCACAGAAGTATTGAACTGCACCCATAATTGAATACAGTTACCAAGATCTATACTGAAGCAAGGCGGTACTCACTGCCTATTCACTACCTGAAGACACTACCTTGAAGTGCACCAACGTTCTTAAAGTGCCCCAACGGTACCCATCCGAAGACCCATATTAGAGACACCCCCCATGTTACTATTGCTACACCCTGTGTACTGATGGAAGCTATGTTAGGCCTAAACTGACTGGATTGGACTGGACTGGACTGGACTTCTATTCTGTACCTCATATACTTCTGTTCCCGCTGCAACTTCTCCATCTGTTCCTTAAGTTCTTTTATTTCTAGCACTTGTATTTCCAGTTTTTTTTCTGTTTCTTCCACTCTCTTTAAGATCTGGTTCAGATCTCCGTGCAATATTGCCATTTTCCCTTTTAAAGATAGTTCCAGTCTGGAGAACATCTCTGCCATTTCATCTTTTGTTGGAAGTTGACTTTTTGTTCTTAATTCTGTATCATTTCCCTGCTCTTCATTAATAGTCATTGAGCTGTTTGCTCCCACAGATTATCTGCCCTGTCCAGTTCTAGAGGCCCCCATTTGTTTCCTCAGGCTTTCCTTGCCTACTTCTGGTGTCATGTATTTTTTGATTGTCCCTGGGCTAGCATTTACTTTCGGGGGGTTCACTCCCGCTCCTCTCCCCGACTTCCCCTTCATATTGATGTTTTATATCTGTGGTATTTAAAATTGTTATGGTAGTTGATGGATACCTTTCTTCTCTGACTGCTTGCACCTTTTCTCAGACGCTCACCTGCAGGTCAGTCTCTCTCACAGACTGTTTCCTACCTATAGCAGAGCCTGACTTTTTTTCTGTATTTATCTGTGTTTTGGTTCTGGCAGAGGTGCTCCTTTTTAATCAGCCTTTCTCACAGGCTGTTACTGGATACTACTCGTGTATATTTTTAGAGGTGTACCTAAAAAGATGTTCTTTAATGGTTTTACTGATGCCAGTGCAAGTAGTTCCGTCACAGGTAATAAGAATAGAAACAACAAAAGACAATTTGGAGTTTTGATAGTGACCAACTGCCTTCTTTCCTTCAGGTCGGTCTCTCTCACCGACTGTTTTCTGCTTATGACCTGGCCTGTTTTTAGCTGTTACATTTTTGGTTCCAGCATGGGCTTTCCTTTCCGTCCACCTCTCACAGGCTCTCACAGGCTGTTCTGTGTATTACCCAAGTGTAATTTTAAAGACATATCTATAACAGTTTAATAATGGTTTAGTTTTTTAACCGCTTTAGCGATTCCGACAGAGTAGTTCAGGCAATATTGTAGGGGTAGTAAAAAAAAAAATGTAGTTCTGTTAGTACCTGAATCCCAGCTTACTGACGGATCTTACCACCTTACCATCCGTCCGGTCCCACAGGCCCCGTTTTCCCTTAGAGGGCATAAGAGTTACAGTGTATATAAAGGCCTATACAGGCTTCTAGCCACATGTAGAGTATGGGAAGGGGGGGGGGGGGGGGGGGGTCCCCCACTGAGCCAAACTTCCTCTCTCTCACAGTTTCAAATAAACTTTTCAGACAGTCTTTTCTATGAGCCAGTCTCTCTGTCTCCCTCACAGACTGCTTATAGTCTTCGGGGGTAAGTTACAGTCCAATCCACATCTTTAAAAAAAAAAGAAAAAGACTTACCCCCCCTCTGTGCCAGGAATCTTGATGGAACAGGTACTGGTACAGGTGCGAAGTTCAGGGATTCCTTTCAGCTCCAGATAGTTCTTACTAGTACGTCTGCAGCTTCTTCAAATCCTGGGGCCAATGATGAATTCAGGAACAAGGCAGGGGTCTGGTGCCCAGATCCGGAGGGTGGGGGTTGGAGTTGGCCCTTTTACAGAGTCGCTTGCGCTTCCTCCAGCTTGGATCCATAGACTCCTCTCACTTACCTCCCCCTCTCTGGGCTCCACTCCTTGCCGCACACTCGTTCTCTCTCCCTCCTACTTCCGCCTTCCAACTGGTGATTAACAGCACTCCCTGCTCTCGTTGTTACTCATGCCCACAGCTGCCAAATCACCACCTGTCATTGGGATACCCCCGGATCGCACACACTGCAATGTCCCTTCAGATGAGGTTCCTCAGACACCGCAGCTCAGGGCTCAAGGGAGACTGGTAGGTGGGAGGGTGAAGTTGGAAGGACGCCGGACAGAGCCGGCCTCTCAAATAACCATCCACATTCGGGTTGTGGAGAGGAATTTTACAAGCTCAGCAGCAGAAACAGCCATCATCAAGCTCCTCCCTCTGTAACTCAACCGGTTTTAACATGGTTTTAAATAAACATTATATTTTATGAATTATTGTTGAGTTTCCTTTCCTTGCCAGTGAAGTCCATCATTTTTTGTTTTTGTTTTATTGATATATAGCTGCACCATCTACATCGCCGCTGCAGAACGATCAGAGAGAGTGTGACCACTCATCACCACCCTTAGTTCAAGGCAAAAAAGATAACTTTTTATTATAAAATAATAATGTAATTTGGTTCTGCTGACCTGTGCCCAACTGATTAATAGTGAGCCTGCTTGAAGGGGTACAACTTATTTTCTAATCTTTCATTTTATTTTGGCAGCGGCCAAAATAAAATGTACAGTTTACTTTGAAAGGGATAACTGGACCATGTCTGTAGTAATCGAGACAGGTGTCTGGTCATCAGGATCTCCAAATAGGGTGCTGCATTATTGTTGTAATAGAAGCATTGTATTATGTGTCTCTAGGCACTGTCATCGTCACTGTATTACTGGAACTCTTGTCATTGCAGGTTCAGCGGGGATGAAGTCTGCACCTGTCCACAAGCGGCTGTCACTATGCAGTTTAACGAAGTGCCCTGGAATTCCTTTACAAGCGAAGTCCTTAACTCCCTGTATGCTTACTCGCCCATCTCTATGCATTGCAACAGATCCTCCGCTGTCCGCTTTCCGGTGAGTGGCCAAAGATATCAGCAAGATATGAAACAACATACATAAAAACTGCAAAATACACATAATGACTGGGCTTCCAACCCAACACTAATATGGAAAACAAGAAAAGCTAACAATTTGTATGGTCTGATGTCATGTACTGGACATTACAATGGCAAAGTGGTTGGCAATCCTTTCATGTAATTCTAAGGTTTAAATTATGGACACCATCTTCATGGAGACAGAACACACAGTTGGAGCATGGATTTGGTCCTCCATAGCAATGCTCACAGCTCTTTAGAGCTGGTGGGTAGTGGCAGGGCAGCCATGAGAGATTTTGGGGCCCCTTAAACAGTTTTAGGTCTGAGCCACCCCTGGACACCCTCACCCCCCGGGCCTGACCACCAACATTCCCCAGGGCCCGCCCACTGGCTGTGCCAATGAATTCACCCACTGGCCATCCCACCGAGTCCTTCGATGCACCCACTTTTATTTTACCACTCTTACAACTTAATATATGAAAATAAAATGTGTATTCCAAGTCATCAGTGCTTTCACGATTTAATAATAAGGTATTATACATTGGCCAAAGAGCAGAAAAGAGACGGGCCTATATATTCAGCAAAGAGACACCCCCTTATATTCAGCAAAGAGATGGCCCAATCCAGCAAAGAGACATCCCTATATATTCAACAAAGAGTCATCCCCATATATTCAGCAAAGAGACATCCCTGTATAGCAAAGATAATCCCTATATAGAAAAGATGAGTACACCCCCTCACATTTTTGTAAATATTTTATTATATCTTTTCATGTGACAACACTGAAGAAATTACATTTTGCTACAATGTAAAGTAGTGAGTGTACAGTTTGTATAACAGTGTAAATTTGCAGTCCCCTCACTAATTTACATTGTAGCAAAGTGTAATTTCTTCAATGTTGTCACATGAAAAGATCTAATAAAATATTTACAAAAATGTGAGGGGTGTACTCACTTTTGTGAGATGCTCTACATCCATTAAAAAAAAATCACACCTTTACTGGCCAAGCGTGCATGTTTATATGCCCATCAGCTACCCCCATATAGGCATGCATACTTATAGGCCAGGTGTACATATTTATGTTCTCAGATATCACTGGGGCTGTTCTTCTACAAAGAGCCAAACCAGCCATTTGTCTTTTTCAGCAAAAAAAATTACTGGTTGAGAATACAGCCACAATATGCTTTAGGGTTTGTCCTCCCAGATACAGAGGATGTAGAACCCAGCACTGGGGTGATGTACAGACTCTGAATAAAGACAACCAACACAAGCCTGGAGCTCCCTGCCCTCAGCCCTAGCAACCACTCCAAACAGAGGAGACATCTGATTGGTTACTAGAAACCATTATTTCTAGGAACTCCTTTTGCTAGGGACTGCAGCTCCGGCATTTATTGTAGCAGCCCCAGCTCCTCCCCAGTCCCCCATGCTGGGACTTGTAGTACTACAGCGGCCTTTCACTAGGTGGTGGGAGAGGAATATCTGGGGTGGGTACTGGTCAGGATAGGTTGTGTGAGGCGACTCACCAGAAGAAAGCATTGGTCCCATCATAATATCAGTACTTCTCTTAGAGCTCTCTATTCTGTGTAGAGGATTACTGGTGAACAGCCTCCACTTCCTCCCAGCACCATCCAATCAAGGAGGACTTTCGCGCCCCCTTTCTGTCCTCATGGAGAAGCAGGGTCCAGCACTAATCAGCCAAACTTACCCACACTACTGGCCGCCCTGAACTCTCCCACTACTAACAGGGGTGGAAGAGGTGGAGCGCAGGGTGCACAATTTTCTCTGGCCAGTGGGACAGGTTGGGCACTGACACCAATCATGTTGGATGCTCCAACAGCCAGCTGGACGAGACAGGGAGGCCACAAGGGCCTTCCTGCAACCCCTCACGCTTTGCCTAGAAACATCTTGGTCCTGTTGGTTGGGGCTTGGGCCTGCCGAGGCCCCGGCCCCTCATGAAGCCTGGGTCCCCTACATGTGTATGGGCTATTCCCCCCTGATGAGAGGCCTGGGTAGTGGACAGAGTGGGATTTATTAGGCCTGGGATTATGTGCCATCAGGCCCAGCACCAAATCTAGGCTTGCACCACCATCTCCTATCTTGCTATTTAATTTCATGAACTTTGCAGTTCTCTCCTATTTTTCTGTTCTGTCTCTGTTTTTTCAGCTATTATATTAGGGCTTGAGTCATTATTCAGCAGCTGTGGCTTACGCTGTTTTAAAGCGCTCTGAAGTATACAAATTATATAAATAAGGATCAGCTTCACTGAGCCCCTTCCAGTATAGCCCATGAGACACAGAAACCTATAATTCCCTAATCTGTAAATGCTGCAATTCTATACTGCATTTTCCTGCGTTCTCTAGCAATTCTGGTTTTGTTTTCACTCTGCTTTGGGTGAAATGTTTCCCCAGGGGGAAGGAACAAGTAATCTTTTTGGGATAAACACCGCTAATACGCTTCTCACCCACGCAGCAAGTGAGAGGGAATAAACACACGTTCTTTCGCTCTTTCTTTTTGGTGAGGGGGTGGAATTTCTAAGGCTTTGTCTTTTTTCCTCCATTTAGAATAGAAACAACTTATTCTCTCTCAGCTCTTTCACTGAGCTCTGCGGGGAGGTGTGTTTAAAGGGAATTGAATGAGAGATTTCACGCTGTATCGAGTCAAAAGTTTAAAAAGAAAAAAATATTTATAGAAAGAGTAGCTTTAGTGCTTCCCAGTGCTTTAACTTGTGTGAGGATAACGTTTTGGAATCTACAATTTCTGACTTGTTCTTTAAGGGGACCCCTGTTGGTCTTTTACTGAAGCAAATTTTAAAGTACCCTGCAAAAGAAGAAGAGAAATACTCACCTTGCCACTGGGTGGCGCATTGAAACTTTACCCCCTTGAGGAGCCCCAAAAGCCATTGCTATTCCACATTTCTGGCTGTGTCAGTAGGCTTGCTGGTTGCTGTGGTTCCCCCTACCAACCCCTATGTCTTTTAGTCCTATGTCTAACAACCCAGTGTCTTTTAGTGATGTGGAGGACCCACAGCAGCCAGCAAGGGACACCCGGAAGGTTCAGGCAGCAGTGGTGCACTGAACTCTTCAAAAGAGTAAGGTTTTAATACCCTGCCTGCCGGAGAGTTGAATATTCTGTTATCCTCAACCTGACCTCACTACCTAGTAAGTCAATTAAACAGAGGAACAATTCTAGAGCCGCACGCTACTTCCAAGCATAAAAATCAACTTTATTGTTCAGAACAAGAACTAACAATCACCCAGGTTCCTACTGGGACTTATTTGTAGAGTGTAATCTTGTTTGCTCTATGATTAAATGCTTGTGTTGA
Organism: Lithobates sylvaticus; assembly: GCA_028564925.1. NCBI lineage: Eukaryota > Metazoa > Chordata > Amphibia > Anura > Ranidae > Lithobates > Lithobates sylvaticus. Next base: position 78,920,434 of record CM053033.1, read on the forward strand.
ACAATAAAGTTGATTTTATGTTTGGAAGTGGTGTGTGGGAGAAATGGACCCAAAGGAGTGAGCACCTTTGAGCTGCCGTTTAGAATCCTGGGATTGTTAGGCACGTTTTTTTCTACTCGTGAGAAAAATATGCACTCAGTGAGGTCTAAAAAGTCTAGACCCCCCATCCTACATGTAGTGAAGGCAGGATCAGGAGGACAACCCTGGCCCATTAAAAAAAAAAAGGGCAGCAATGGCTGCTCCCATATTTCTATCCAGCACACTACCAGAACAGATGTCACCATTGTAAAATTAATTCTCATATCCTGGTCCAGTCACAACCCTAAAATTTTAAGGAGTGTGGAGAATAGGGCACTCTGGATAACAAGTAGACTTTAACAAACAGCACCTGACTGGCTCTTGAAATGTGATTAACCACTTCAGCCCCGGACCAATTGGCAGCCAAAGGACCAGGCCCCTTTTTGCGATTCGGCACTGTGTCGCTTTAACTGACAATTGCGCTGTCGTGCGACGTGGCTCCCAAACAAAATTGGCATCCTTTTTTTCCCACAAATAGAGCTTTCTTTTGGTGGTATTTGATCACCCCTGCGGTTTTTATTTTTTGCGCTATAAACAAAAATAGAGCGACAATTTTGAAAAAAATGCAATATTTTTTAACTTTTTGCTATAATAAATAGCCCCAAAAAATATATTAAAAAAAATGTTTTTTCCTCAGTTTAGGCCGATACGTATTCTTCTACATATTTTTGGTAAAAAAAATCACAATTAGCGATTATTGATTTGTTTGCGCAAAAGTTATAGCGTTTACAAAATAGGCGATAGTTTTATAGCATTTTTATTAATATTTTTTTTTTTTTTTACTAGTAATGGCGGCGATCAGCGATTTTTATTGTGACTGCGACATTATGGCGGACACATCGGACATTTTTGACACATTTTTGGGACCATTATCATTTATATAGAAATCAGTGCTATTTAAATGCACTGATTCCTATGTAAATGACAGTGACAGTAAAGGAGTTAACCACTAGGGGCGGGAGGGGCTAAGTGTGACGTGTTGTGTTTTTTTACACAGTAGGGGGGCGTGGCTGTACATCTGACATCATTGATCGGCTTTCCCGATGACAGGGAACAGCCGATCAATGACAGGCAGAGTAGGAAGCGCGGGGAGAGGTTTGTTTACACAGACCTCTCCCCGTTCTTCAGCTCTGTGACCCGATCGCGGGACACCAGCGGCAATCGGGTCCGCTGGTCCCGCGGCTGTGGTCACGGAGCTCCCGACCGGGTCGCAATCGCGGGCGACCCCACGGCTAGGCAATTAAAGGGGACGTATATATACGTGCTTTTGCCTAGCCGTGCCATTTTGCCGACGTATATATACAGTTGGCGGTCGGGAAGCGGTTAATGCACCACAGTAGCACTTCAAAAGAGGGAAGCACACTCTATAGGAAAAACAAAGCAGAGAAGAAGGTGCTTCTAAGTGCATTAATAAAACACTTAAATGACAAGGAAGGGTTAAATACACTTACAAGATGGAAGTGAAAACAGGCATATTTATGAATCCATAAAGTCCAGCGGGATGCCTCCTGGGAGTAAAGACACCTGCAAGTGGAAGTTCAAGCCGGCCAGCGGTGGTAAACACTGTGTCTCTGATCCAAGATGGAAAGCTGTGCAGTCAGGGCGAGGGTGGAATACATGCAACCGGAAGTAACGTCAGAGTTGGTTGAACATGTTTCGGAGCATGCCCAGTCGCTCCTTTCTCAAACCAATGGAGTAATGCAAGTGGAAGGGGTTTATATGAGAGGCGGGGCAGGACAAATGGGCAGTGGGTGGGCGGGACTGATAATGACTGCCAGATCATTACATAGCAGTATGCTATGGAATAAAATGCAGTAAAATACAGTAAAATTAAGTAGAAAACTTGCTGCAGTAAAGGTAAAGACACACAAGACATAAATGCTGACTGGGACAGAACTGCAACAAGTAGAACATAGATAAATTAAATTCTGATATTTAGACATAGTGTAGACTCTCATATGGGATGCAAGGTGTGCAGCATGGGACTACAAGTGTTAGCAAACCATAAATGGGGGAAATATGACAACAAGTATAATAAATGTAACTGGACAGATGTAAATGCTGTGCAGCAGGGGATAGAAAGTTTCAGCAACATCAAGTAAGAAAAACAATATATAAAAAACATTAAAAAAAATGCAATACAATGTGGTCATTGCTGTGTGGATATGAACATGATACATCGGGGACAATGTAAGTGGATATATCAACTCATCCACCACACTTACATTGTCTCCGGTGTATCATATTCGTACTGCATGCTCATAGCAATAACTATATTGTATTGCTTTTTTTATAAATGTTTTTTATATTTTTTATATATTGTTTTTCTTGTCATATTTCCCTCATTTATGGTTTTAGCTGACACTGGAAAATCCCATGCTGCACACCTTGCATCCCATATGAGTGTCTAAATATCGCAGTTTAATTATCTATGTTCTACTTGTTGCAGTCCCTTGTCCCAGTCAGTGTTCATGTCTTGTTCATTTTTACCTTTACTGCAGCAAGTTTTTTACTTAATTTTACTGTATTTTATTCCTTTGCATACTGCCATGTAATGATCGGGCAGTCGTTATACATATTTGTCCCACAGCTGACTCTCATATAAAACCCTTCACTTGCATTACTCCAATGGTTTGAAGAAGGAGCAACTGGGCATGCTCTGAAACATGTCCTGCCAACTCAGATGTCACTTCCGGCTGCCTGTATTCCATGCTGGCTCTGACAGCATGGCTATCCATCTTGGATCAGTCACAGTGTTTCTCACCGCTGGTCAGCTGAAACTTCCACCTGCAGCTGTCTTTACTCCCAGGAGGCATCTGGCTAGACGTTATGGATTCATTGTAATGCCTGTTTTTCACTTCCATCTTTTAAGTGTTTTGAACCCTTCCTTGTCATTAAAGTGTTTTATTACTGGACGTAGAAGCGCCTTCTTCCTTGCTTTGTTAACCCTAAATTTTTGGCATCAATCTAATAATGGTTATCAGAACAAATACAAAAGGTGAATCTTCCCAGTCAGCCTTTCATTACTCAGCAACTTTTGCCCAAAACAAGAAAAAACGTTCGACGAGTCTTTACTTTTAATTTAAAGTGATACTAAAGGATATATTTTTGGGGGATTAAAATAAAAAAAGATGTTATATTGATCTGCTCTATGCGATGGCCCCTTACTGCCTCTTTGACAGCCCCCCACTGGTGCTGTTCACTCCTCCCTCCTCTGGGTGCCCTCCTTAGTATGCCATATGCTATGTTCTCATGAGCAGGACTGTGTGTATCCATACACACACACACACACACACACACAGCACCAGTAAGCTGTGACCCTGCTCCCTCCTCACAGGAGTTTGACTGGCAGCAGCAGAAGCCCATGGCTCCTGCTGCTTTTAGTGTCTCCTGTGAAACTAGCAAGTGAGGGGAACAGCGCTACAGCTAAGATAGGGCTGAATCAGTGACAGGAGGCAGGAAAGTGTTTATGGATGGGGGTTAAGTAGAACAGGTAGTGGGGCATTTTTTACCCTAATGCAGGGAATGCATTAAGGTAAAAAAAACATTTTCACTTTAGTACCACTTTAAGTATGCTTCTCCTTAAATTGAGTCTTGCCACCTGGGATCATTGCAATATATTTACTACTACTCCTATGGCAGTGTCAGATTTCTGGAATGCAGAATATTTTCCCACTCACATAACCTCTTTTCTGGATCATCATTTTGTTACAATTGATCAACCTTCCCCTCAACAGGCCGCTGCTATGTATTCACTTCTATAAATAGCACTGCAAAATGTCAGTGACAACCTGCCCAGAACATTGAAGTCAGACTGTCCTGGTGACTTTGCCGCATGGATGCAAGGTGCAGCTGGCTGCAATGTTGATTCGGTGTCTGCGGAGAGGAGTACTTGCTGCATGACAGGACTGTTAATAACATTTAAAAGAGAACTCCATGCCAATGTATAAGGTTTTCTTTTTGTTAACTTTTATTCCTTTGAATGTCATGAAATCATGAGAGTGTAACTACCTAAAATCTCTTTGTACTGAGATGAAATCAGGCTTGCATTGGTAATGGCTGCTTCACAAGTTGATGGGTAGGAGGTGGAGTTACTTAAGCAGGCTTTCAGGAGGTAGAGAGTTCTGTGTCGGCATCTCTAGGCATCTCTAGTCATCCAGAAAGCAGACGGTAAGTGGTACAACAAAGATAAACAATTTATCTGGAAACCTATACTTTGAAAGTCTTCGAGCATTTGGGATATCAAACAGAAATTTCTGGCTAATGCTAATCCAGCATTTCAGCTGTTAAAACTTTTTATTCTGCTTTTTCATTTTGGATAGAATAGAGAAGGGGTTAAACCCTGTCAGTTCTTTTTAATTTTCTCCTTATTTCCTTTTTAGTAAACTTTCTTTTTTTAAAAGATTTCTTATAAGTTTTAGAAAAATGTATACAGAAAATGTTTTGACAAGTTATCAATACAATTACAGAAAGAAGGTTTATGGAAGGGACTTTTGGAAAGGCACCACTATGACAATTATAAAAAAATACAATTATAGTTTTATTAAATACAATCTTAAGACAATAATAAAATACATGCAACAGTGAATGCTAATTTTGCACAGAATAAAAGAAGATTCTTCATAACAAGAAACAAGGCTCTAGATCACAAAAAAAATTGTAGGTACCCCTACACATTTTGACTCAAGGGTCTTCGTCTGGGGGTTCTCAGGAGCAACAGATTTTACAACTGTTACATATGGCACAGAATGCATGCAAGCAAGAGCACCAGCACCCCTCCAAAGCCTCCACAAGTAGAAAACAATTCAAAGGACATAAACTTAGATTTCAAATTAGTGTGTCTGTAGTCATGTGGAAAATGGAAATTACCACCATTGTGCAGCATAGAGTGGGGAGACGAATCAAGAGCACATGGCTGTGGGAGAAACCCCACACAACCTCCCTGATGGAGTTGTTGATGCTTATCACAGATATAGTATTGTATCAACTTGTGCAATAGCCAAAAAATATACTCCAAGGAATGTCTATAGTACTAAGGAGTAGAAAACAAACAAACAATCTCCTGGACTTCAATTGAGATTGCTGAACCCTTCACTACGCTTGCAGTCCAGGAGATTGTTTGTTTTCTACTCCTTAGTACTATAGCTGTTCTTTGGAGTATATTTTTTGGCTACTACACAAGTTGATACAACACTATATCTGTGATAAGCATCAACAACTCCATCAGGGAGGTTGTGAGGGGTTTCTCCCACGGCCATGTGCTCTTGATTAGTCATGCCCACTTTATGCTGCACAATGGTGGTAGTTTCCATTGTTTTCTACTTGTGGAGGCTTTGGAGGGGTCCTGGTGCTCCTGCATGCATTTGTTCTGTGCCATATGTAACAGTTGTCCAATCTGTTGCTCTTGAGAACTCCCAGACTAAGACCCTTGAGTTGAAGTGCGTAGGGATACCCAGGTTTCCTTTTGGGATCTAGAGCCATTTCTTGTTATGAAGAAAGTCCTATTATTCTTTGCAAAATTTGCATTAACTGTTGCATGTATTTTATTATTGTCTTAAGATTGTATTTAATAAAACTATATTTGTCTTTTTTCATATTTGTCATAGTGATGTCTTTCCAAAAGTCCCTTCCATAAATCTGCTTTCTGTATCTACATACTGGGATCTGGCACCATCATGGCTACCAAACTGGGCATTCAGATAAGAATTTTTGATTGTCAATACAATTGACAATAACATTCTTTTTTGCAATATTGTTGCATAATTTCCCATTTTTTGCACTGAGAAAATATCAAGAAGTCAAAATAAATCCCTCTAAAGGGAGAGGAAATCTCTTCTAACATCCCGTACACGGGGTCGGATTTTCCGACCGTGTGTAGGCTTCATCGGACATTTTTCATTGGAATTTCCGTCACACAAAATTTGAGATCTGGATCTCAAATTTTCCGACAACAAAATCCATTGTCAGTAATACCGATCGTGTGTACACAATTCTGACACACAAAGTTCCACGCATGCTCGGAATCAAGCAGAAGAGCCGCACTGGCTATTGAACTTCATTTTTCTCGGCTTGTCGTACGTGTTGTACGTCACCGCGTTCTTGACGTTCGCAATTTCCAACCAACTTTGTGTGACCGTGTGTATGCAAGACAAGTTTGAGCCAACATCCGTTGCAAAAAATCCATGGATTTTGTTGTCGGAATGTCCGATCAATGTCTGATCGTGTGTATGGTGCATTAGAGTTGTCACCAGAAAATGTCCCAATTGGAAAATTTCCCCTCACATCCCATTTTGTTGACAATTGTAAAATGTATGTCTTGTTGACATGGTCACCAGGACAACTAGAGAGTGTGAATCTTCTCAGTAGAAACACAGATATAAAAGATATAAAAACTCACAGGAGTTCTAACCTTTTCATACTCTATCCAGAATTAAAAATTCAAGGTTTTGTTTTTGATTCTGACTGCAGTATATCTTAAAACTTTTAGCTTTACATTGTTTATCTTCTACAGGGCGACTGGGAGAGGCAGTCTTTGCCGAAGATTACACAAACCCTTCCCACAGCAGATACAACTTGTCCTATCCCTGAGGAGCCAGTATCTCTGACACCAGTGTTAGTTAGCATTAACAAGTACAATGGTTCTTGAGGACCAGCCAGACACTGCAAATGTTCTGTTTTATAGAAATATTCAACAACCAACATACACCACACAACCAACACTACACCATCACTCTCCTGTCACATGTACACACCATTTTCATACAGTGATCTGCCCCCTCGCAGGGCTGAAGCAAGCCTAAGGCTGCTTAGGCAGCCACTTTAGGGTGCCAGGATAGGGAGCGCAGGGCCACTGATTAATCAGTACAGCTGGCACTCCTGTACTGGGCTCCATCTGTTCAAAAGGGAGGACTGGGCACCTGCCAAGCAGGAGGGCTGGCTGTACTTCCATATTGCTGACACTGATATTTTTGTGGCTCTCCCTTGAAGTGCTTCCAGCTTCTCCTCCTTTTCCTCCTGGCTGCGCTGCAGGGGTATCAGTTCTAGTACTTGCGCTCCCACAGCTCTGATCACCCCCACCCCACCTACAGTCTGCCTCTCCCCTGTGTGCCCGCCGCAGAGCTGCTGGCTTTCCTCCTCTCCTCTACCGCCAACAGCTGCTGCTGGCACACAGGGGGATTGGCTACAGGATAGAGAGCGGGTATGTCATATTTACCGGCCCCTTCCTTTCCTGAATGAACAGGGTGAGCAATCAGTACCTATCACTCCTTTGTCCATTCCTCACTGAAGCTTAGTATGCTATGCTTCAGTTTGTGAATGAACAGGAAGCCACTCAGCACAAAGCACTTCCCATTCATTCACAGTCCAGTGCAGCTGAGGCTGCAGAGAAAGGGTCTGATAAATCATTGTCCTTATTCTCTTTCTCTGTCTGAAAAGTGAGACATCAGGGGTCTGTTTAGATCCCTGATATTTCACCAAAGCCCCCCAACTGGGCAGTTAAAAAAATAAATAAATAATAAAATGTAAAAAATAAAATAAAATAAAATAGGGGCTTGTTCACATGTGCTTTGCTCTCTGAGGAGTAGTCAGCATTTGGATCAATCTTCAGAGTGCTTTTGGCAGGCAGTGAGGAGGCATATCGCCTCCTTACCACCTTACCTGCTATGACCCTGCACTAGCGCACCGCAATCGCGTACACTGCATGCCTGTGGCGGGGCACTTGCACAGCAGCATTGTTCACTTGAATGGGTCTTGTTCAACAGGTGTATAATTTCTGCCGTGGTTGTGGAGCATAGAATTGCAGCCATGGAATATGTACACCCCTAGCCACTGCCTCTGTTGCTAAAGGGTGTGCCATGTGGAGGTGGTGCACCTTTGCCCGTGTGGACAGGGATCCTTGTACCGACCCTGCTCCCCAGTAGATCTTGCATAGATATAAAATCTGCCTTTTTAATCCAGTTACAGAGAAAACAGTTATAATTGGAAAAAGGAACAATCGTATATTACACAAGCTCTGATTGGTTCTTTTGGGTTACTGAACTAGGTGCATTACAGTTATGCAAATACAAAATGTGATGTACTGACAGTTTTAAATGTTGCAGTTATTGGACTCTTTACCAAAATAATTTAAATTAAAGTTCAGCACAGAGCTCCATGTCAAGCCAAGATGGCAGATTCACAACCCTCTGCCAATTGCAAATTAGCAGCTTTCCATGTAAAATACAACCTTCCCTTTTCATTTAAATATGCGAGTGCCAGTTTGCATGATCCATGAAGAATTTTACCATCCAAGTATTGGGCAGAATTTATTACGATTCTCTGGTGATTTGATAAATTGGTATTTACATATTAAGCAGTTGGAAAATCACCACTAGTAGAAATCAATAATACTGCGCTATCTGTAAAAGGAAAAAAGCTGCTGCTCAAGATGTTATACCACACCAACACGTAAAAATAAAAAGAAGGAGCTGCGCTAAAATAACTGACCACACCAATTAATAACAACCCTAATATATGGTGTGTGAAATAAACTTAAATACATTTTAATTAATATTGCAATATTGAAAACGTATCATATAGTGAATAATTGTGATAAGAATAAACAAATCAAATTGCTGTTACAATCATAAGAGCATAACGCTCAGTGTTCCAGAAAAAATTTGATGAAAAATCATAAAAAAGAAGATCTCATTCCAAAAAAAGAGTCCAAGAGAGACCTCCACCACATAGACACACTGCCGCTTACCAGAACTCATGGTCCCTTATTACAGGGGACCAGACTGCGCAGATGACTTTAACCCCAGCCTGGGATGTAAATGGCAATAATCTAAACTCCTTAGCCCCAATGGGAACTTCTCTCTCGCAGCAAATATATACCCGGAAGTGTCACCAGTTCTTCAACTCAGGCGGGTGTGCTTTGCTCGATCTGCTCCGCTCACACAACGTTATCAGCACACAATGCAGCGCTAAAAAAATCACCACTGTCTGTCATAAAATTTGCAGCAAATCAACTCACTCTTATCTAACAGTAAATGTGTGTACCTTGTAATGTTTGGTTTTACAATTTTATTTGGAAAAATAAATATAATAAAGTGATTTTATAATCTATGTGTAATCTAGGTTGTTCAGTCATTTCAGCTTTCTAGGGACTGTATTCAACATGCTAAAGGGAAGCTATAATAATTTTGGATCAAATTAATTATTTTTAAGTTTATATCATTTTAAACTCTCTCTCTCTCTCTCTCTCTCTCTCTCTCTCTCTCTCTCTCTCTCTCTAACTTCAAACTGAATAAGGCAATGTTACTCTCTCAAAATTGATAAAATTCATGTTGAGATCCTTACTGTCCAGCTTTCTCCCCCTACCAACTACTGTAAGCCCAGCTTTTGTCTCATCTTATCACCGCCACCTAAAAACTGAACTTCAACCTTCTCCATCAGATCATCCCTCACAATGAATATGTTTTGCAAAGCATGTCCCTCCCTTTCTTTTTTTAATTGTTTATTTATACATTTTTTGAAAAGGAAGAGTACTAGAAGGAGAGCATACATATGCACGTAAATAAGTCAAACAAAAGGGGGGTTAAATCTCAAAGAATTACATTAATAAGCAGTCATCATAAGAATAAAAACATTATAAAGTGTCAGATGAATATCAAACAATTGAAATACATCATGGTAGTAAAAGGATAACCGTTAAAACAATATCAGCTGGTAATTGGGTATAATCTTTTTTGTACATAAGGAAAAAAGAAATATAGTGATTCGTTCTCTAGACATATCAAGTTAGTACCATAGGTTGAGTCTCCAGGTTGTATTAGGGGGAGTCCCATTTCCCCCATATAATGTCAAAACTGAGTAAGGAATCCTTGATTACAGCTGTAAGGCGTTCCATCCTACGAATGTCTGCGATGGCCGTAAGGAATTGTGTAAAGGTAGGGGGGTGTTGGCTAGCCAGCATTGTGGAATGGCCCGTTTGGCTGCCAATAAAATAAATGCCATCAGTTTCCTGAGCGGTGTAGGTGTTTTCGGAGGGGGTAGACCCAGGAAGAGATGTATAGGGTGGTGAGGTACTGAGATGCCTAGGACTTTTCCAAGAAGACTGTGGCCTTGTGACCAAAAGGGTTTGATCATAGGACATTCCCAGAATATATGGTAGTGGGTACCTAAGGAGGAGCTGCATCTCCAGCATTGTTCAGATAATGCCAATTTACGTGTCATGAGAAATTGTTTGCGTAATATATGGGACCATTTCCGCATGTAAGAATGGCTTTGCTCTGTAATCATGGGGGTAGCTTGTAGGATGTTATAGATAGAGGAGATCAGATGAGGTTCGTAAGGGCCTCAAGAGCATAGCAATTCAAAATCTGTGGGTATATCTAAGGTTGTTTGCGAGGCTCAAGTGTCGAAAAAACATTTGATTTGTAGAAAGGAGTAATAAAGTTTTTTCGTGACTTTATGCTTGGATTGCAAATCAGAAAAAGTAAGAAGTTTGCGTGTAACTGGGTGAAACAGATGACGTAGTTCGAATATGCCGGCCAGAGTCAACATGGAATCATAGGATGAGCTGTCTGGGATTTCCGGGTTAAAGAGAATATTTATAAAGGAGGAGCATGGGGACGAGAGAGAGTATTTTCCGGAGCAGTGCTTCCAGATTGAAAGTGTGAACAGCATTGGATTCAAGCAAACCTTGCGTAGTTGTGAGGTGTATTTGTCGGAGGATGGCCATAACATACAGCATGGGTGGGCAGGAACTGTAATGCTCATCTCAATCTCGGACCATCTATTAGCGGCGCAACTGGATGTCCAAGAGGCTATAGCCCTTAGATGGGTGGCGTAATAATACTTGATTATGTCAGGTGTTCCTAAACCTCCTGTATCTCGGGATGCAAGGAGGACTGAGCTAGCTATCCTATGGGACGCATTGTTCCATACAAAATTCAGAAAATTCCTTTGAAGTGATTTTAGTTGGGGCATTGGGATCGTTACTGGGAGGGTCTCAGAAAGGTATAGCAGTTTAGGGAGTATTGACATATTGAGGACATTAATCCTCCCAATAAGGGACAGGGGACGTTTTGTCCAAGTTTTCAGTAGTTTATTTCTATGAAGAACAGGGGAAAGTTAACCTGAAAAAGAGTAGAATATGAAGGAGTTAGGCAGACACCAAGATATTTAAGCGAATGGAGGCACCATTGGTAGTTAAAATTCTCTTGTAAAGACTCAAGTGTATCTGTCGGGATGTTAATAGGGAGGGTTTCAGTTTTGGTCGGGTTGATTTTAATACCAGAGAGGCTGCCAAATGAATTTAAGGTAGCATGAAGTGACGGGAGTGAAATGTGGGGGGTGAGTTGTCCCTCCCTTTCTTTTGGATTGTAAGTTCTACGAGCAGGGCCATCTTCTATCAAATTGTATTGTAACTGTCCTGTGTCCCTTTGTTTTGTAAAGAGCTGTGCTGTGCATACTGGCGCAACGACATAAATCCTGTATTATAGTAATAATATTCAGTTAATTCTGGGAATATCCATTGTTGGAAATTCACTTTAGCAATACAGTATTTTACTAGTAAAGGAGCTAAATTACCAAATGTTTTTCTATCTGTCAGGGATTTAGTTGAGATGCATGCACCAAGTTTGTATGTACACCTGCTGTAGCCATTATAAGAGACTCCCAAACTTTCTACAGGATCTTTAAAGTGTATATTTCCCAAATTGTTTTATATGTTTTGGACTGAGTACTAAATAGTTAGATCCCTTTGCTTTTGTATTCTGCCTGTGTCCTTTTGGGGAGATTTCTCTTTGTTTCCTGACCCAAAGACATCTGTACACTGAAAGAGTTGTCGCTGAAATAGGTGTCCCCACTGTCAGATTCTCCCTCGTCTCCTGTTCTGATGACAGATGTCAATTTTTGGATTTCTTACCACTTTCCATCCCAATGACAATATTCATCAGGAAAAATAGAGAGATTCTCCCCAGCAGGTACACAGACAGCAATAAATACCTGACATTGGTTCTAATCTGTCACCATAATATCCAAAATTAATTTAAAAAAAAGGTTCAGCAAGAGATCCACTTTAAATCATTTTGTATTATGGTGAATGCAACAGGAGGAAAGGAAAAAACTCAACACACCGAGGTTAACAGGAAAAGAGGTAGCGATTATGCAAGTCAGGTCTTGTGTACCCTGCAGAGTATTGATTTAAATAAATATAAACCTCAATTATTTTATGTATTTTTTTTTTTGCTCATTTATAAGCTGCCATTTGATATACATCAATGTCATATTTTTGCGTAAGCTGCTTTTCAAGTGAATATTTCCTGAGAAATGCCCTTTATGCAATGGCCGCCGGCGTTCAGTGGTCCTGAAACACTCTCTGAAATTCCCCTTTCTAAATTAACTGTCCCCAGAGACAAGAGAGACAGAGAGTCATATTTACCTTCAGCAGACATTTTACCTTTGTCGGCTTGCAAATTAGTGTGGGGAATTGGCAGCCAGTGCAAGCAGAGACTGACAAAATTTATGCTCAGTTGTTTAAAAAAATAAAAGATAAGCTACAGGAAACACTTTCAGTAATGTTGACTGCGGTAAACTAATATATATCCATATTTTTGTTTGGATATGTCAATGATAAGTGAAAATAGGGATGTAGACAGCTGACAGCGTAACAATTTCCCTGCGGATTTCACTGAACAGCTAATGAAGCTCTAAAAAGTTAAATGGCACACATGCTGGCAAATAAAGGGAACCTGTCAGATGTCAGAATACTGTTATCTGTTACAGATGAGGCAGCAAGCCAACTCAGGAGGCAGCCATAACTTAGCTCCTGAATATGGTGTTCTAGATATTTGCCCTGGAAGTAGTGCTGCTTAAAAGAGTAAAACAGTGGAAACTTCCAGCACCAGATGGGAGCTTCGGGTGTGGAAGGTGACGGCCAGCATGACAGGTGTGTGCGAGAATGCTAACAGATTCCTCCATCCACGCTAAACATTGCGGATGATTATCAGTCGTTTTGGTTCATTTTCGGTCAAGGTGAACTGGGATAAATTGGTTCTGTTTTCCCTGACCCAGTCCGCCGGACTAAAACTTAGTCCGCCTGACTTTTGGCGGGAAAAAGTCAGCCGGCGCCCACACACGGGCGGATTGTCCGACGGACTCCAGTCTGGTGGACATTCCCGCGGTAAAGTCCGATCGTGTGTACGAGGCATAAGAGGAATCATTTCCCATCGAGCAGTCAGCAAATGCCCACAGGACAACTCAGAGGCTTTCACTTGGATAATCTGTTTGAAAAAAAAAAAAAAATCTGCTCTACAGCCTTCACTTCACCTGGAATATTTGGGGATGGTTTTGGACATATCTCAAGCAAAGGTTTTCCTTCCAGTGAATAAACCTCTCTCTCTCCGAGTCCATGCTCAATAACGGAGATCAAAGAGACATTCCTCAATGCAGTTTTCCATGAGATTTCTAGAGTTATTGGCAGCCTCCTTCAAGGCTGTACCTTTATCCCAATTTCATTCAAGAGCTCTCCAACACAGCATCATGTTGACCTGGAACAGGCATGCTTCTTTTCCCAACTTACCCATGTGACCACCCAAGGGACTCACAGTCTCTGACTTTAACAGCATGGCTGTTAAAGGCCAGGTCCTAATAAATCAAAAAATAGTCTCTGAGACTGTTATTCCTACCTTGCTAAAAGCAAAAAAAAAAAAAAATATTTAGCACCAGCCACCACTGCTCTGTACCTCACATTTTGGCCTTCCTACAGACAGGAAAAGAGATCTCAGCCTTGTCCATTCTCTTTCAAAGACCTCTGGCATCACTCTCCATTGTAAATATTTTTCTTCAAGGTGTATCTCACATTAAAGTGGGGTTGCGGTCAAAAAAAAAAGGGGCAAAAAAAAAAAAAATTAAAAAAAAATAATTGGAAAAAAAAATATTTCTTATAACACCTCTAAATGCCTGTTGCTTGGGGGTCCCTCGAAGTCTGCCACCTTCATTGCCCTGGCAAAACATCACTTCCCCCTCGGCGCCGCACAGTCATCTGGGACCTGTCATGTGTCCCAGATGACTGAGCGTCAAATCACGGTGCACGGCGCCGCTCGCGCATGCGCAGTGGGTGCCCGGCTGTGAAGCCACAGCCGGGTTCCCACATTAGGAATGTCGGCGCCGTGAGCAGCTCGGGGAACGAGGGGGGGTCCTCGTTCCCCCGCATTGCTGGACCCCGGGACAGGTAAGTGTCCGATTTTTAAAAGTCAGCAGCTGCAGTATTTGTAGCTGCTGACTTTAAAAAAAAAAAATGGAATTGCAAGTTGGCTCTCTCTGCCCTACAGAAACCACCCTTTGGACCCAGGGGCTGGGTCCTTTGCTTTCTAGCTGCACCTAACATCCCACTCCTGCATTTTTCTTTCCCCAAACACAGTGAGTCCCCTCCTCAAGAAGGCACATGTATAGTCATGCCAATGAACATTTAATGATTCAGAGAAGGAGTGTGAGAAAGTGCTCAACCAAAATTGAGCTCTTTGGCATTAACTTGACTCGCTGTGTTTGAAGGGAGAAAAATGCTGACTATGAGCTAAAAGAACACCATCCCTACAGTCAGGCACGGAGGTGGAAACATTATGCTTTGAGGCTGTTTCGCTGCTAAAAGTACAGACCGACTTTGCCACATTGAGGGACCAATGCATGGGGCCTTGTATTGTAAAATCTTGGATGGGAACCTTCATCCCTCAGCCAGACCACTGAAAATGAGTCGTGGATGGGTCTTCCAGCATGACAATGACCCAAAACATAATGCCAAGGCAACAAAGGAGTGGCTCAAGAAGAAGCACATTAAGGTCATGGAGTGGCCTAGTCAGTCTCCAAACCTTAATCCTATAGTAAACCTGGTCACCAACTACAAAAAACGTCTTACCCCTGTGCTTGCCAACAAGGGTTTCTTCACCAATGTTTTGCTTGGGGATCAAATACTTATTTTACTAACTGAACTGCAACTTAATTAATAGCATTTGTTTTATGTGTTTTTTCTGGATTTTTGGTTGAAATTCTGTCTCTATCATTTAAAATACACCTATGATAAATATTATAGACCCTTAATTTCCTTGTAAGTGAGCAAACATACAAAATCTGTGATTGTGATTTAACGCTTCAGGTCCGGAAGATTTTACCCCCTTCTTGACCAGAGCACTTTTTGCGATTCGGCACTGCGTCGCTGACAATTGCGCGGTCGTGTGACGTTGCACCCAAACAAAACTGACATCCTTTTTTTGTCCACAAATAGAGCTTTCTTTTGGTGGTATTTGATCACCTCTGAGGTTTTTATTTTTTGCGCTATAAACAAAAAAAGAGTGACAATTTTGAAAAAAACACATTTTTTTCCAACTTTTTGCTATAATAAATATCCCCCAAAAATATATAAAAAAAAATATTTTTTCCTCAATTTAGGCAGATATGTATTCTTCTACATATTTTGGTAAAAAAAAAAACGCAATTAGCGATTATTGATTGGTTTGCGCAAAAGTTATAGCGTTTACAAAATAGGGGATAGTTTTATAGCATTTTTATTAATATTTTTTTGTGACTGCGACATTACGGCGGACACATTGGACATTTTTGGGACCATTGTCATTTATACAGCAATCAGTGCTATTTAAATGGACTGATTCCTGTGTAAATGACACTGGCAGTGAAGGAGTTAAAGTGGTTGTAAACCCTTACAAACCACTTGGACCAACAGGTAAGCCTAGATTAAGGCTTACCTGTAGGTCAAAGAAATATCTCCTAAACCTACACGGTTTAGGAGATATTTGCCAAAAGACTGGCACTGCTGTTACACATATATCTCCCCGTTCTTCAGCTCTGTGACCCGATCGCGGGACAACAGCGGCGATCGGGTCCGCTGGTCCCGCAGCCACGGTCACGGAGCTCAGGACCGGGTCGCGAGCGTGCTGCCGGCGGCGCGCGCGCGACCCATGGCTGGGCTCTTAAAGGACAACGTACCTGTACGTTGATGTGCTCAGCCATGCAATTCTGCCAACGTAAATGTGCAGGAGGCGCTCCTTAAGTGGTTAACCTGTGTGTGCCACCTTCTGTGTTTGTTCCAAGGCCAAACATTCCAGGGTATGTAAACTTTTTATCAGGGCCATTTGGGTGATTTATGTTACCATATCATATGATTTTAAAAGGATCCATAAAACTATGTGATAATAAATGGCTTTATGTGATTGCTATCCTTAAATAAAATTAAATTGGCATGATCAGTCATATTTTCAATATCAATGCCAAAATTTCACAATTTCTGCCAGAGTATATGCAAACTTTTGAGCACGACTGTAGTGCTTTAATTAGACAAAGCTACTGGTTTGAAATTATTAGAAACTAAAAACACAGGCCTTTTATTGTGAACTGTATTTTTTTTTTTTTTTTGTTACAAAAAGCACAACAAAGCTGCCCCCCCCCCCCCCCCCCATATCCTTCCCTTTAGAATAAGCTTTTGTTAGGAGGAAGATTCTTGCTGCAAACCTCCTGTCACAGAGCACATGCAGGTAATGCTCTTTCAATGTCATAATCACGGAGAAGTCACGTTTTTCAAACTCCCATCAGCCTCCGCAGTGCACGAACAATGCATCAAACCTGATTTGTGTATTTAGCTGAATTGTGTTTGCACGTTCAAATACTAAGAAATGCTGGGGAAATTTTCCTTTTCTCCTGACCCGGTGACTCTTTACAAAATGACGCCGCTGTTTATACGAATAGAGGGGGGCGTTAGCCAGGCACACTGGTACTGACTAGTATTCCAATTTTTCTCTTCCCTCTCAGTTTCTCTCCATCAGTCAGCTAATGTAACTGCAATGCTGATGGAGAGGGGCAGAGGAGTGTCACATAAGGATGCTGTGTAGGTGACCAACATCCTCCTTAATGATTGAAACAACACTCCTAAGGCTACATCCGTATAATGTTTAACTGAGAAGAGGAGAGGCATAAAGGGGCAGAGGCCCACGTTCGGACTTTTCAGGCAAAAGTATAGTAAAACTAATATTTTATTAATAAAAAGATTACAACAGACAGGTCGTATAAGAAAAAAAAGTTAAAAACATACAATACATATTGACAAAAAATTAGATGCCAGTGAGCCCCTGTGCGTTCACGCATTTCGCTATTGCGTCTTCAGGACACACAGGGTTTTGGTTGAAAGAAAACAGGTCTCATTCACAGATAACCGGTTGTCTACACATGGAAATCTCCCGGATGATCAGAAGTAAATCACCATTTAGAGGTGGACTCTCAATAATACCAATAGCCGAAGGGTGGACTAATAATGTACATAGATATCGGTATATCATTTACCGGGGGGGAGAGGGGGATGGGAAGTGCAAAACTTGAATAATCCTGGATAATCAAGGAGGATCCAAGAAAAGCCTCTCTAACTCTTAACCACTTCAGCCCGGAAGGATTTACCCCCTTCCTGACCAGAGCGTTTTTTGCGATTCGGCACTGCGTTGCTTTAAGTGACAATTGCGCGGTCATGCGACGTGGCTCCCAAACATAATTGGCGTCCTTTTTTTCCCACAAATAGAGCTTTATTTTGGTTGTATTTGATCACCTCTGTGGCTTTTATTTTTTGCGCTATAAACAAAAAAAGAGCGACAATTTTGAAAAAAAACACATTATTTTTAACTTTTTTGCTATAATAAATATCCCCCAAAAATATATATAAAAATTTTTTTTTCCCTCAGTTTAGGACGATACGTATTCTTCTACATATTTTTGGTAAAAAAAAAAAAAATTGCAATAAGCGTTTATTGATAGGTTTGCGCAAAAGTTATAGCGTCTACAAAATTGGGGATAGTTGTATGGCATTTTTATTAATATTTTTTTTTTTACTAGTAATGGCGTCGATCAGCGATTTTTATTGTGACTGCGACATTTTAGCGGACACATCGGACAATTTTGACACATTTTTGGGACCATTGGCATTAATACAGCAATCGATGCTATAAAATTGCATTGATTACTGTAAAAATTTCACTGGCAGTGAAGGGATTAACCACTAGGTGGCAGTGTAGGGGTTAAGTGTTCCTAGGGGCGTGTTTCTAACTGTATGGGGGATTGGCTGTGTGTGACACCACACTGATCGCTGCTTCCGATGACAGGGAGCAGACGATCAGTGTGCTGTCACTAGTCAGAACGGGAGATGCTGTTTACATCAGCATCTCCCCGTTCTTGAGCTCCATGACACGATCGCGGGTATTCCTGCAGCGATCGAGTCTGCTGGACCCGTGACCACGGAGCTCTAGGCAGGTGCGCGCGCACGGCGGAAAATTCGAAGTAACGTACGGATACGTTACCTTGCCCAGCCGTGCCATTCTGCCGACGCATATGTGCAGGAGCCGGTTGAGAACCGGTTAACAGTCCACATTCATTGGGAGATTAGACAAGTAGTTCCAAAAGACTGGAAAAAATGCATTCAAATTAATTCAGCAGGCACTTGTGCATCAACCCATCAGATGTCTGTAAAGTCCACTGTAGTGTTTAAACATGCAATGGTGACTAATCATTCAGTGACCCCCCCCCCCCCCCCCCCCCCCCCCCCCAGGAACCTACAGAGTGACAGCCTATGACCTGTCTGTTGTAATCTTGTTGTTAATAAAATATTTGTTTTACTATACTTTTGTCCATTGCCTGAAAAGTCCGAACGAGGGCCTCTGCCCCTTTATTCCTCTCCACTTCTGAGTTCAACATCCTCCTTACTAACTGATGACATCATTGGTTATTAGGATGCCGGTGACTAGAAGGTCGTAATGATGCATAATGAAAACCTGTGGCTTTGTGTAAATAAAAGGCAAGATTGATCCACCCACTGGGCAATTTTTAGGCACCCCTGAAGACACCTCAAGGAACCCTGGTTGAAAAAGTCTGGTGTAGAGAATGCAGAAAAACAATCCTAATGAGTACATAATGAGCAAATATGGCTTCCCCATGTACACATAGGATTACAAAGCCTACATAGAAATATTTTTTTTAACAGTAGCACAAATTAATAACATAATATACATCAAGCTGATCTGGTTTACAGTCAAAAAATGACTTCCCTTCAGAACTGGAAATTTATTGTAGAGGCACAAAACAGAATTTTACTGCACAGGGATGGAAAATAAATATCACATTTTGGATACTATGTAACCAGTTGGTATGAATGGCTTTATTTTCATTCTGCATTACAATATGTTCATTTATACCATGATAAGGACAAGACAGCAATAAAAATTAGAGGCTCTAATCTTTCCCTACCCAGTCCAAAACTAAAAAAAAAGCCTATTTGTTCCACTTTTGTGATTTTTATAGAACGTTTGCAGATTTGTATTGTTGTGAATTCGGATTTTGTGCGGCACACTTCAAATTTTACATATGATCAATTTCGTAGTATAGCAAGTTCTCTGCTCCAAAATACTTCTCTAATCATAATCTGCATTTCAAAATTATAAAGCAATTCTGAGAATCCGGAAGGAACAATGCAGGTCTTTAAAGAAGTCTGCATTGCAATCACTTCAGAAAAGTGACACTTATTTGTCCTTTTTTTTGGAAGATTTACATACATGTTATTCATTTTACGTTGACCCAAAATGTAATCTTTCCTTCTGTGCGTCCACCACTCCTTCTCAACGTGAACAAGGAAAACAACTCAGCGACCATATGCCTACAGGAACTTTCCCTTCCACTGCTTCAAATAGTCCTGCATGTAACATGCAAATTATGTGGGTACTGACTGGGTGCTGTGGGCCATAAGACATTTTTTGTAAGCATACTTGTCTTACATAAGCTCCATGACTATATATTAGTTGTTCTCCCATTGTAAAAAGGAGGGGAACATTTTGTGATTTTAGCAGATATCAGTATTTTTAAAACAATTCTGTCATGTTAAATTTGAGAACTAGCAGGACCAAATTCAATGCACCGGGATGGTCTGTGTCAATAAATGCCTTTGACTCTGTTATTGTCTGGGTCAAAAGGAGACTTCAGGTGGGCTTTGGCGGCATAGGTCACCCCCATCCTCTCCAGGATGTACTCACCGCTGCGTACAAAGTCCAGAGTTACCTGTGCAGAGACAATATATATAGAGAGAGAATATATAAATATTTATTAACAGTCATATATATCATGTAGATATAAAGCACATTTTGAGGTACCATTTTGTTATTATCATACAGGTTTTTTTTATAGCCACAGTAGTTTTTTTTATAGCATATAACAGTTTGCACAGCGCTTTACAACGTTAGGACAAACAGTATAGTTACAATACAATTCAATACAGTAGGAATCAGAGGGCCCTGCTCGTTAGAGTTTACAATCTAAAAGGAAGGATCAAGTGATACAAAAAGGTAACAACTGCGGAAAGGGGGGGGGGGGGGCTGATGGAGAAAATAAAAGAACAGTTGTTAGGTGAGGGCAGAATAGGCGTCTCTGAAGAGAAAATTTTTCATGGATTGCCTAAAAGTGGATAAAGTAGGGGATAGTTCGACAGATTGGGGTAGGGAATTCCAAAAAATAGGAGAGGCTCAGGAGAAGCCCTGAAGGTGAGCATGGGAGGAGATGACAAGGGAACTAGACAGCAGGAGATTTTGGGAGGAACAAAGGGAATGATTTGGTTGATATTTTGAGTCTAGGTTAGTGATGTACCTGGGGGCCAAGTTGTGGATGGCTTTGTAAGTTATTGTTAGTATTTTTAATTTATTTTGTCAGGTGAGTGGCAGCCAATGAAGGGATTGGCAGAGAGGGGTAGCAGATGCTGAGAGGTTTGTAAGGTGGATGAGTCTGGCGGCAGCATTCATGATGGACTGAATAGGGTATAGCCTATGCAAAGGTAAGCCAATGAGGAGGGAGTTGCAGTAGTCAAGGCAAGAGATAACCAGGGAGTAAATTAGGAGCTTTGTGGTGTAATTGGTTAGTAAGGGGTGTACTTTGGAGATGTTGCAGAGGTTGAGGTGGCAAGCTTTGGAAAGTGATTGGATGTGGGGCCGAAAGGAGAGTTCAGAGTCCAGGATAACCCCTAGCACCCTGGCATGTGGGGACGGGTTGATGGTTGTGCCACCTATCTTGACAGAGAAGTCAGGGGAAGGGGAACGTGAGGGAGGACATATTATGTTTAAATTAAATATTATGTTTTATATATATTATATTTAATTATAAAAAATAAATATTATATTTTATGCACCAAAAGGTGGCTGCCAGCCTCTTTTGAATGCATCTAAAAGTGTCACTGATCAGAAAAAGCCCAATATCTGTCAGCCATGCTCCCAATTCAGCTTGAGGCAATAAGGCACTTTATGTAGGCCGCATTCCTGTCAATGGACCTGCATACAACCTTTAGTGCCCAAAGCAGCATCGCTCTGCTGACTTCACCTCTATTCCCAGAATAATTTCTTATTTTAGGAGTTAAATTTTGTTACAATGTTTAAATAAACATGTATGAGACAACTGTATATCTGCTGAAGATGGGAATAAGTTGCATAGGTGTTAACTATTGAGCTGATACTTTGCTTCTGCCACCCATTAGTACTGCCCTTAAGGGTCTTTTCACACAGGCGGTCCTGATCAGGTCTGCCTGTCAGTTTTTCAGGCGGACCTGATCGGACCTTGCAGTCTCCTCTATGGAGCGGCGGATGTCAGCGTTGACATGTCCGCTGACATTCGCCGCTGTCCGATCCACAAAATCCAGACGGCTGGTGGTCCTATTTTACATCCGTCTGGCGGATCGGATCTGATCGGAAGGAAACAGACAGGTGGTCCATTTCCATCCGATTTCCCCATAGGGGAGAGTGGGACTGGGTCCGTGTCTGCTCTGCACAGTGGAGTGGACAGGACCTGTCATCCGCCTGCTCAGTGGGGATCAGTGGAGCGATGTAAAAGGAGCATAAGGGGTCTAATGATAAATCTAGTTCTGACCTACTCAAAGCATGGCAAAAGCAGGACTTTCTGATTGGTGTAACTTAGTATGTTATACAAGAGATATTTCAAGTTGTTTTAAAATCTCTATCCAAGCAGTCACTGATCCTTCTCCCTTCAATGACAAAAAGGTTAGCAGAGCATTGTCACACATGTGCCACTATCATTCATCGGCTGCTCAAGTGATGCAATGAAGTATGGGTCTATGTATTTTTTTTGTACAAATGGAGGGCTAAATTTTTTTTGAAAAAAATTAATAAAAGCATTAAAATGTGCATTATAATTGCATGCTGTGTGAGTGCAGCATGTTATATGAAAAATGGGGGACTGGGGGGGGGGACTGTTATATATATATATATATATATATATATATATATATTTTTTTTTTTTGCTATCCATTTTATTAATCTATATATAGTAAATAAAAAAGATTACCAGAGCACTATGCGTTATTTTGTCTGAGACTGGATTCACATTGTTCTGTGTGCATGCAGCGCTCATGGTAACAGACATGTAGATATGAAGTATATGGGCATAGGTATAGGTATGTAAGTAAGTGTGAATGGGCCTTGAATGAAAACTTGATTGGATGGGGCCATCTGATAAGGTAGTCACTAGTCACTACTCTGAATCATTCACTTGTGTGCAAAAAGTCCACCTAAATTTCAGCACAGAGGAGGCTAAGGAGACTTTAAAGCAAAACCATGATTTCAGCAGCTAAAATTCAGCTAAAAAAAACAAAACAACATAGTTACTTTGAACGCATTGGGGTTAGTAATATATCTAGATAATACAGTTTTATTTGCAGCCTAGGCCATCAACCCTTGATTATTGAGCCTTTGTTTTACAATCCTTAGTCACCAATAAACCAGCAGCACCTAATATTGTCCTCTAGAGGGCCCTACCAAAAGGATTACAGTTGTAAATTATCTCATTAACTAATGAGATAGAAAACAGCTGCTACAGAACTGATGAACAACTGTCTATACCCCATACAGAATTCATTTTACCGATGAGTGGCAGTGATTATAGAAAGTGAAGTGACAACTATTCTGTACCTTGGGGGGCAGTTCTAAACGTCTGTATCCCCTTCTTAATGCTCAGCTGTCTGTAATTGGCAAGAGCCTTCATTTTTATAGATTTAAAACTTGACTTTCAGAGGAAATCTTCAAATCAATATCTCAAGTCATGCACTGAACCAATTTATTTGATGTACTATAAAATTAGATTAATGGGCAGTCAGCTATTGGGCAACTCTGCTGTTGATTGTTGTCGCAGTGGAAGTGTATTAAGAAAAAAAACATTGAGATGCAATGTCAAATGAATATTACCTCTGCATCTGATTAATGACATTGTAGAGCTACTTACTGTTCCTGTGAGTGCATTTGCCAAGGAGCTGTTTTATTATGTTTTACACATAAAGCTAACTATGGAAACTATGTCCTGTCTTTATTAAGCCCCCTGACATTTTTCATCCAGTAAACTGTAAGCGGTATTAAACCCAAAACCAAAAATGTAATATAATGCAGCTTACTAATCACATACCGTAGAAAAGACACACACATATATATATATATATATATATATATATATATATATATAATATAATATAATATAATATATATATACACACACACACACACACGTTTTGTATTTTGTTTTGTTTTTCGTTAACTTTTTTTGTCTGAGTATACAGTCATGACCGAAATTGTTGGCACCCCAGAAATTTTTCCAGAAAATCAAGTATTTCTCACAGAAAAGTATTGCAGTAACACATGTTTTGCTATACACATGTTTATTTCCTTTGTGTGTATTGGAACAAAACAAAAAAAGGAAGGAAAAAAAGCAAATTGGACCATCAATAAGCTTCTTACACCTCTTACCCGGAATTTTGGACCACTCTTCCTTTGCAAACTGCTCCAGGTCTCTCTTATTGGAAGGGCGCCTTTTCCCAACAGCAATTTTAAGATCTCTCCACAGGTGTTCAATGGGATTTAGATCTGGACTCATTGCTGGCCTTTTTAGAACTCTCCAGCACTTTGTTGCCATCCATTTCTGGGTTCTTTTTGACGCATGTTTGGGGTCATTGTCCTGCTGGAAGACCCAAGATCTTGGACGCAAACCCAGCTTTCTGACACTGGGCTCTACAGTGCGACCCAAAATCCTTTGGTAATCCTCATGCGGCGTACACACGAAGGGACTATCCCGCGGGATTATCCTCTGGGCTCAAGTCCAGCGGACAATCCCCTCGTGTGTGGGCGCCGGCTGACTTTTTGGCGCCAAAGTCCGGCGGACCAAAGTTTTAAGTTTGGTTTTAAAATTATCCGCTGGACTTGGCAGTCCGGCGGACAATCCCGCCGTTAGTAGGCTAGTCCGCCGGACTTTTGAAAATGAACGGACTTGCCGCTCATCGGCAAGTCCGTTCATTTAGCACGTGACTTCAGGTTACGTAGCTAGCGTAGGCAGTAAATGCCGCCGCGCTAGCTCCGTGACCTGGCATGGATTTAAAGGGACTCCCCACGCCGAAAAACGGCGTGGGGGTTCCCCCCAAATCCATGTCAGACCCTTATCCGAGCACGCAGCCTGGCCGGCCAGGAAAGGGGTGGGGACGAACGAGCGCCCCCCCCCCCTCCTGAGCCGTACCAGGCCGCGTGCCCTCAACATGGGGGGTGCCCTGGGGAAAGGGGGGCCGTGCGGCCCCCCCACCCCAAAGCACCTTGTCCCCATGTTGATGAGGACAAGGGCCTCTTCCCGACAACCCTGGCCGTTGGTTGTCGGGGTCTGCGGGCGGGGGCTTATCGGAATCTGGGAGCCCCCTTTTATAAGGGGGCCCTCAGATCCCGGCCCCCCACCCTATGTGAATGAGTATGGGGTACGATGTACCCCTACCCATTCACCTAAGGTGTAAAATGTAAAGTAAAAAAAACACACACACTTTTGAAAAAATAGTTTATTGCACTGCTCCGGGGGTCTTCTTCCGTCTTGGGGGTCTTCTCGCCGGACTCCTCCGCCATTTACCAAGCTCTTTTACCGAGCGGAGAAGTCCGGCTACCTTCTTCGTCGTCGCCGCCGTCGTCTGGGGGTCTCGATCCGCCTTCGGGGGTCTTCCGGGGGTCTCTTCTGTTCTTGCGGCGGTCGTCGTTTTCCGCGCCGCTGGCGCCTTCTTCTTGTTCTTGTTCTTCTTCTTCCGATGTTGACACGTCGCTCCCTCTGGCCGGAATGGCAGAGCCGCGCTGTGCTGGGACTTATGTAGGGACATGGGGACAGGGTCACATGCTCATGTCACATGGTGACCCCGCCCCCTTGTGATGTCACAGTCCCGGAGGATGCTGGGACTGTGACATCACAGGGGGCGGGGTCACCATGTGACATGAGCATGTGACCCTGTCCCCATGTCCCTATATAAGTCCCAGCACAGCGCGGCTCTGCCATTCCGGCCAGAGGGAGCGACGTGTCAACATCGGAAGAAGAAGAACAAGAACAAGAAGAAGAAGGCGGCTCCGGCGGCGCGGAAAACGACGACCGCCGCAAGAACAGAAGAGACCCCCAAGAGACCCCGGAAGACCCCCGAAGGCGGATCGAGACCCCCAGACGACGGCGGCGACGACGAAGAAGGTAGCCGGACTTCTTCGCTCGGTAAAAGAGCTTGGTAAATGGCGGAGGAGTCCGGCGAGAAGACCCCCAAGACGGAAGAAGACCCCCGGAGCAGGGCAATAAATTATTTTTTCAAAAGTGTGTGTGTTTTTTTACTTTACATTTTACACCTTAGGTGAATGGGTAGGGGTACATCGTACCCCATACTCATTCCCATAGGGTGGGGGGCCGGGATCTGAGGGCCCCCTTATAAAAGGGGGCTCCCAGATTCCGATAAGCCCCCGCCCGCAGACCCCGACAACCAACGGCCAGGGTTGTCGGGAAGAGGCCCTTGTCCTCATCAACATGGGGACAAGGTGCTTTGGGGTGGGGGGGCCGCACGGCCCCCCTTTCCCCAGGGCACCCCCCCTGTTGAGGGCACGCGGCCTGGTACGGCTCAGGAGGGGGGGGGGGCGCTCGCTCGTCCCCACCCCTTTCCTGGCCTGCCGGGCTGCGTGCTCGGATAAGGGTCTGAGATGGATTTGGGGGGGGGGGCCAGGTGACGGAGCTAGCGCCGGCATTTACTGCCTACGCTAGCTACGTACCTGAAGTTACCTTCAAAATGAACGGACTGCTCCGTGTGTGGGCAAGTCTGTTCATTTTCAAAAGTCCCGCGGACTTTGCCTACGCTAGCTACGTAAGTCCTGAAGTTGTGGGCAGGTCCAAACGCTCGGAAAGTCCGGCGAAGCCCCACTGGAAAGTCCGGCGGATTGTCCGTTCATTTTCAAAAGTCCCCCGGACTTCATTGAACCTCCACCATATTTCACTGTAGGCAGTGGCGGAACTACCGCCATAGAACACACCGGGCGTGTGGGGGCAAGTCCACACGCTCGGAAAGTCCGGGGCTCTGCATCGGCAAGCAAGTCCTCAGTCCTCCCCTGCAAAAAACACCGGCGCCGCGATTGTCCCGCTGGACTAGGTCCGCCGGGAAAAGTCCGTCAGACTGAGAAGCAGCCTGAGTCCACGAGGAGCCGGGCAGCGCCGCCGAGGAGGAACCAGCCAGCCAGACTGTGTCACTGTGTAACGAACGAGACCCGGTCTGTGTGTATTGCAGTTTGCAGCATTCAGGTACTGTACACTGCTAAGATATGCTGTTTTTCCACCTGAACTGTCTGTTGAGTGTAACTGTATAATTATACAAATATGCAACATGGCGGGGGGAGGGGGTAAATGTCCTGCACTGGTCATAGTAGCTTGTGTATCCTGCACTGGCCAACCCACTGTCTTTTACACCCCCCCCCCCCCCCCCAGTCAAAAAAAAAATATGTTTAAATAACTTTTTTTTTTTTTTTTTTTTAACCACTTCAGCCCCAGACCAATTGGCAGCCAAAGGACCAGGCCCCTTTTTGCGATTCGGCACTGCGTCGCTTTAACTGCTTTAACTGACAATTGCGTGGTCGTGCGACGTGGCTCCAAAACAAAATTGGCGTCCTTTTTTTCCCACAAATAGAGCTTTCTTTTGGTGGTATTTGATCGCCCCTGCGGTTTTTATTTTTGGTGCTATAAACAAAAATAGAGCGCAATTTTGAAAACACTGCAATATTTTTTGCTTTTTGCTATAATAAATATCCCCAAAAAATATATAAAAAAAACTTTTTTTTTCCTCAGTTTAGGCCGATACGTATTCTTCTACATATTTTTGTTAAAAAAAAATGGCAATTAGCGATTATTGATTGGTTTGCGCAAAAGTTATAGCGTTTACAAAATAGGGGATAGTTTTATAGCATTTTTATTATTTTTTTTTTTACTAGTAATGGCGGCGATCAGCGATTTTTATTGTGACTGCGACATTATGGCGGACACATCGGCCATTTTTGACACATTTTTGGGACCATTGTCATTTATACAGCAATCAATGCTATTTAAATGCACTGATTCCTGTATAAATGGCAGTGGTAGTGAAAGAGTTAACCACTAAGGGGAGGGGAGATGGGCTCTGACGTGTGTGTTTTTTTACATTAGGGGGCGGGGCTGACGTCATTGATCGGCTTTCCCGATGACCGGAAACAGCCAATCAATGACAGGCAGAGTAGGAAGCGCGGGGAGAGGTTTGTTTACATAGAGGTCTCCCCGTTCTTCAGCTCCGTGACCCGATCGCGGGACACCAGTGGCGATCGGGTCCGCTGGTCCCGCGGCCGGGGTCACGGAGCTCCCGACCCACGGGCAGGCATTTAAAGGATCACGTACAGGTAAGTGATTTTGCCTGCCCATGCCATTTTGCCGCAGTATATCTGCGTTAGGCGGTCGGGAAGCGGTTAAGGTGTCCCTTTTAAATAACTTTTTTTTTTTTAAATGTCCTTATGTGCACCGTGTGAACATCTCGCACAGACTCCCCCCTATCAACTTCATACATGGTATTCGTTGGGCGGACGGTCCCCCGCTTCTCAACACCATAGATTTTTTGCGGTGGTAGCAAAAGCAAGCACCCAAGCAAGCATTTTTTTTTTTTGCGGCAGTGGCTGTAACTGGCTCTGGCATCTATCACAGGGCTCTCCATTGGCTCCCATATGCCTGCTTCTGCTTAAAGCGGTATTCCACCCTAAGGCCGGCTTCACACTGGGGCGGTGCGGGCGGCGACAGTAAAGCAGCGCTGCTTTACCATCGTTTTAGCCGCGGTATGCGGCCGCTAGCGTCCGGCTTTCACACTGGAGTGAAAGGACACGTTTTTTTTTCAGGAGCTACACAGGCGCTATTTTTAGCGCTGTAGCTCCTGAAAAACGCCCCAGTGTGAAAGCACCCTAAAGTGGAACTTCCGCTCATTGGAACCCTCCCCCCTCCGGTGTCACATTTGTCACCTTTCAGGGGGGAGGGGGGTGCAGATACCTGTCTAAGACAGGTATTTACACCCGCTTCTGGGCATAAACTCCCACGGGAGTCTATGCCACTTCCTGTCCCGGTGCGCTGTCTACCGGGACACACACGGTAAATGTTTTTTTTTTTAATTTTTTTTTTTTTTAGGTACAGTCCCGCTTTAAGCTCTATACATTGCTTGTTTGTTGTCATACTAACCCACTGCCTGCTGCCTGCTGCACCCCCCCCCCCCCCCCCAGGCAGTCAAAAAAGAATGTTTAAATAAAATAAAAAAATAATTCAATTTTTTTTAACATGACCCTTTAAATTATTTTATTTTTTTTAAATGTCCTTATGTGCACTGTGTCCCAGCACCGGGCGCAGTGCAATATGGGAAGCGCCACATCGATGCAATCGCGAGATTGCAGACAAGGCGCTTCATTTGGCATTTTTTTTGCGGCGGTAGGACGGCAGCAGAGCCAACCCCCCCCCCCCCCCCTCGGCTTATCAACACCATTCACTTTTATAATCTGCTCTCTGTATTATTGATTGCTAACCCTTCCCACCGCTGTAGAGGATCCGAAAACTGAATGTGTCACATGACAAGACTGAAGACTTTTGCAAAAGGTAAGATATGTGTGTGAGGCCATGGTTTACTAGGTCTTTAACCGATAACATAGGGATTTTTGTTTCTAGGAGGTTCAATGGCAGCTTGTAACCTGTCTCATGTGTATCAGTGTGATTCTGGTTTAGGAGGGATCTCCACGCCATCATTGATATCAGCATAGGAGGTGATAGAGTGTACATGTCCCATGGTATCCAGGTGTAGCCCATGAGTAGTGTTGTTAGGTCATTCGTTGGGGATTTCGTCTTTTCTATGTCTACCCATAGTGGGGTATTGCTCTCGTATAACCAGTATTTGATATGGTCCAGTCTAACTGCCCATAGATAGTCGTAAAAGTCCACTAGTCCTGCCCCTCCTACTTTTTTGTGGGAGGTGAGGTTATTGCAGGAGCATCTAGCTTTTTTGCCATCCCAAATGAACTTCCAGATTAGATTGGACAGAGTTTTGAGGTAATGGTATATGGATTGGTAGGGTGCGGAATATAAGATTTGTGGCAAGATTGACTTCATTCATTTTTTTTTTTTTTTGGAGGTTGGACTGCAGCACAATGTATAATTTTCAGCCTGGTATATGATGTGCAGAGCCCCGTGTATAATTTTCAGCCTGGTATATGATGTGCAGAGCCCCGTGTATAATTTTCAGCCTGGTGTATGATGTGCAGAGCCCTGTGTATAATTTTCAGCCTGGTGTATGATGTGCAGAGCCCCGTGTATAATTTTCAGCCTGGTGTATGATGTGCAGAGCCCCGTGTATAATTTGCAGCCTGGTGTATGATGTGCAGAGTCCCGTGTATAATTTGCAGCCTGGTGTATAATGTGCAGCCTGGTATATGATGTGGATTCTATAAGGGGTGTGGCTTATGGGAAGTGGGAGGGCCACACGTGGAGTGGTGGGGTCTTGCGCCCCCCATCCTAAAACTTCACCAGCCACCACTGGGTCATAGTAACTTCTGTATCCTGCACTGGTCATAGTAACTTCTATATCCTGCACTGGTCATAGTAACTTCTGTATTAATGTCCTGCACACTCTGCTGAACGCATGTTTTTAAAAGCTGTAACCGGCGTTTAGAAACGCCCTTTTTGCCGCGTTTGCATGCCGCATTTAGCAGCATTTTACCGCATTTGCGTCTAAAAGCGTTTACAAGATAACCTCATAAGACCCTCCCCAAGTTCAAAAAAAGTATTATTTAACAATTTCAGCCATTTTGTGAGACCAGAGTGATTAGCAGCAGCAGTGTACTTGTATTTAGCATGTCATATGCCACGTCACCTGCCACAAGTTGTGGATTGTCCACTTGCCACGTCACTTGCCAAGTCACCTGCCACAAGTTGTGGATTGTCCACTTGCCACGTCACCTGCCACAAGCTGTGGATTGCCCACTTGCCACGTCACCTGCCACATCACTTGCCACGTCACCTGCCACAAGTTGTGGATTGTCCACTTGCCACGTCACTCGCCAAGTCACCTGCCACAAGTTGTGGATTGTCCACTTGCCACAAGCTGTGGATTGCCCACCTGCCACGTCACCTGCCACGTCACCTGCCACGTCACCTGCCACAAGTTGTGGATTGTCCACTTGCCACTTCACTTGCCACTTGTGGATTGTCCACTTGCCACGTCACTTGCCACAAGTTGTGGATTGTCCATTTTCCACGTCACCTGCTACAAGTTGTGGATTGTCCACTTGCCACGTCACTTGCCACTTGTTGTGGATTGTCCACTTGCCACGTCACCTGCCACAAGTTGCTTGTTCAAATCTAACACTATATGGGTCAAATTCCAATTATACTTCGGATAACAGCAATGCTAGTGGTGTATTGGATCAAGGGCTCATTAGGGTATATAAATGGTCTATAAATCATTGCAAGCAATTACAATTGTTTAAAATATATTTTTAATGTTTTTTTATCATTTGCCATCATTTTTGAGATTTTTAATGTAAAAAAAATAGGGCACCTTTAAAAACGCTTATAAACGAAAATGCGCCTAAACGCAGTACCGGCGTTATGCCGCGTTTGGCGTCCAAAACTTTTACGTCACCGATGAATTATTTAACTGGTCTCGGTGACTAATGAATGAATTTTATTGGCAGTATTTTTTGTTTTGTTGTTAAAGGGGTGTTCCAGCCGTAAAAAATAACAAACACTGTAGCTGCTGACTTTTAATAGGAACACTTACCTGTCCAGGGCGCCCGCGATGTTGTCCGATCCGTCCCTCGTATCGTGTGCCGGCGCCACCATCCTCACTAAGGGAAACAGGCAGTGGAGCCTTGCGGCTTCACTGCCCATTTCCTACTGTGCATGCGTGACTCCCCTGGCGATTTCTGAATGGACGGCTGTCTTCTGTGACACCACGCCCAAATTTCCCAGAAATCAAGGCGAGGAGAAGACTGAAGATCACAGCGGAATAAGAAGTGGCAGATTAGGACAATCTGCCTAGCAACAGGCATAAAAAATGTATTTATTTATTTTTGCAATTTTTTTGTTGCATTTGTATGTAATTTTTTTTTTAGGGTGGACCTCCACTTTAACTATGTAATTGAGGAGTAAGGGTCTTTCCTTGTACTGTATTTTTCAGTTTCAACCATAATGTCCAGTTACCATCATCAAAGTGGCGCTCAGAAGCGTAAAAAGAAAAGGGAAGACACCTCCAAAACTGAGAAACTTCCAAAAATCACACATTTTTTTAATGTGCCCAATGTTGGTCAGAGCTCTACAGCAGACCATGATGCAGAAAAAGTTTCTGAGGCAAGCACAGAAAGCCTCGACCCCACAATATATGACATGCCAGTACAGGAGCAATTGCTACAGTTTCCCCTGAATGAACCAAGTACAAGCCAAGAGTTAGGTGGAGTTACTGAGGACAATATTGAAAAAGATTATCCTGAAAATGAGCCATTTGCAGCAGCCGATGTTCACTTGACTAGTAGTGACATAGCTGTGCTAACTGACATTGCATCTACAAAATATGTCACAGACAGGGCAAACTTTCCAATTACAATTACAGATGCACATGTGAAGAGATTTATAATCACAAATGGTCCTTGCAGACCTACAGGGCCCTTTAAGAGAGACAATGATGAGGAACAGAGGTGTTTTTCAGTAAAATATTATGAAAAAACAACAAAAACAGGACTTAAACTACCCATTACCTGGCTCTGTTATTCTCCTAAATTGAATGTTGCATACTGTGAACCATGCTGGTTATTTGGTGACCGTAGAAAACTAGGCTCTGAACCAGCATGGGCAAAGGGGATACAAAAATGGAAAGGCTTGTCAACAAAAATACAGGTTCATGAAACATCTCAAACTCATATAGATTCTTGCATAATATATGATCAGTGGCGTAATAAGGGAACAATTGATGAGGAAAACGAACAACAATTAAGAAAAGAAAAAAACTTTTGGAGAGATGTTTTAAATAGAATAGTGAATGTCACCTTGACTATGGCTATGAATAACATGGCCTTCCGTGGCCACAGAGAAAAAATAGGAGAAGTCAACAGTGGAAACTTCCTGGCAATAATTGAGCTGCTAGCTGAGTATGATCCCATATTGAAGCAATTGCTACAGTTACCACAGGGAAAAGTCAAATACCTTAGTCCAAAAATTCAAAATGAAGTCATAGATATTTTGTCAAAGCAAGTTCTGAATGACATTTTGTCTGAAGTGCAAAATGCACAGTTTTACTCATTGATTATAGATACTACTCAGGATATCTCTAAATGTGATCAAATGAGTCAGGTGCTTCGATATGTTTCTATTGAAAGAGATCCAAATACGAGAGCAAAGCAAATCAACATACACGAGGCATTTCTTGGATTTAATGCTGTTCATGACCAAAGTGCTGCAGGTATAGAAAAAGAAATACTTGCATTTATTGATGCTAAAGGAATTTCTCTGGATAAGTGCCGTGGTCAGGGCTATGATGGTGCTGCCACAATGAGTGGAATCTATTCTGGTGTGCAGACTCGAATTTTGCAGAGAGAGGAAAATGCACTTTATGTTCATTGTGCAGCGCACAATCTTAATTTGGTCCTCCAAGATGCTGTGGCAGAGATTACAGAGGTCTCAAACTTTATGGGTGTGGTTCAACATATACACAATTTTTTTGGGGACAGTGGAAAGCGGTGGGAGATCCTGTCTTCATTTACCAGTGAATCCTCTGTTACACTGAAGAAATTGTGTCCTACACGCTGGTCATCTCGCTATGAGTCACTGCTTGCCTTGCGGTTTCGTTTTGTAGATGTCCTTAAAGCACTATCAAAAATAAGCCTTGTAGCAACCAAAAAAGGTGAAAGAGAAGAGGCAATGGGGCTGAAAAAAAAATTAGAGTCCTTCCAATCTATATTTCTAATTGTTCTACTAACAAAAATGTTCACAAGCATAAATTCTCTGTCTAAACTCCTCCAGTCAGAGAGCATGGACTTGTCCAAAGCTTCTAATTTAATTAAGACAGCCTTGGATGAGATATCCAATTTCAGAAACAGTTTTGGGGAAGCCAGAAATAATGCTGTATTGCTCGCACAAAAATGGAACATTACCCCCAGATTTGAATCAAAACGAATTCGCACTGTCAAAAAGCATTTTGATGAGTTGTGTGTTGATGAGAGATTAGAGGACCTTGAAGAACGTTTCAAAATCAACGTTTTCTATAGATGCTTGGACATAGTAGTAAACCAGTTGTCAAACAGGTTCCAGGGACTTAATCGGGTTGTTCAGCGATTTGAAATTATTCAACCTGCAGTTCTAGCATCAGCATCGGATGATGAGTTGTTTAAAGCTGCATCAAATCTGCAACAAAAGTACGAAAAAGACCTCTCGTCAACTTTCGCTGGTCAGCTTCTAAGTTTTAAAACCGCACTTAAAGAGGACATTCAGAAATTGTCCTCTGTGAAGGATCTTGCACGTTTGCTCTTAGTTGAGAATAGTGCTCTTTCATCCAATCTGCCTGATGTGTGCATAGCGTTGCTTTTATTTCTAACGCTACCTGTGACTGTGGCCTCAGCAGAAAGATCATTCTCAAAACTTAAACTAATAAAAAATTATCTCAGAAGCACTATGTCTGAGCAAAGACTTTCTGGGCTTGCTATTTTAAGCATTGAAAATGCTAGAGCAAAACGGCTGGACCTAAACCACATTGTGGACACTTTTGCGGAATTGAAGGCACGCAGACGTGTTTTCTAAGTTGTGGTGTTTTGTGAGTATACAAGTTGGAAGAGTTTTCAAAGTTCATGTTTGGTTCTGTTGCCAGCCATAACCTTTCTTATTTGGGTTAAACCATGGGGTCTATTTATAACCTGTTCGCAGAGCCATTCACCCTCCTAAAAATGTCAAAACATTTCTTTTTTGCCACTTGGCACAAAAAGATACGTTCTTTGTTTTTTGGTATTTCAGGTCAAACTTATGGAATGTAATATTGTTTTTTGACTATTAGATGAAGCTGAGGAGCATGGGAAATATGTTATAAATAGAAACCTTTGGTTCCAGTTTGGCAAATAATAAAGTGGAACTTTAGGCAAATATTTGAATAAATACATGGTAGAATTGGCAGCTTATGTTTGAGTGAGCAGACTTAGAAGGGGGCAAAGGTAAAATGGTGCAAACCTGACTGGCTTTCAAAGATCGCTTTGATGTGTAAAACAGAAAACTGGCTGAACTGAATTATAAGTATCTGGCAAATATTTTGTCTGAATGCTTATATGTATGTCAGCTTTGTACTTTGTTGTGTTGGCTAGAGTTCCACTTTACTCGTTTAACTAGCCTCAGTTGTTGAATTGGCTGGTTAACCGATACATTTCTTTTTACATACCTGTCCACAGCTGCCCCACGTGCCATCTTTGAGCATTGCAAATCAGGCAAAATTTCTTCCTTTGTGAATCAAATTATTATTATTTTTTTTTTTTAATCCAGTCAAAATTAGTTTTCTGCACACGCTTTTGTAAAGTGTGTGTAGACCTTGCCCATTTACCCATCTAAATCGTCCTGTTTGACAAATTACACCTTTCTTGTCAATTAAATCAAAGAATGGCAGGTTTTTGGCTTCCGCACTGCCTGTTTGGCTGGAAAACAGCTTTGGAGAGAAATGGATAAAATCAAATAAAAGAAATAAAGTAAGATATTGTTAATTTATCATCATTGTATCTTCATATTTTAGATCAAGATTCACTCTTTTTCAGGTTTACTTTTTCTAATGTTCTGTTGCCTTACATTTGGCTTGTTGTTGGCTGTTCGCTGTTGAAACCATGGCTTCTTTTCCTTTTGGTTATTTTTAAAGACATGTTGAAAATATGCACGTTAAGAATCAAGATCTAAATCAAGTAGGTGTAAACTCAAAAATTAAGAATTTTATGCCAAGTTAAAGTGCATAGAATGTAAGACCTAATTTCTTTCTTCACTTACAAGGTTGTCATCCTGTTAATTTTCCTCTTAAACCGGTGCAGTTTGCGTTGTTTGCCCTTTAAACGTAAGTATAAAAGAGTAAAAGTAGTACACACAATGCTTTGCATTTTATTTATTATATGGTTATTTAAATTTTTGTTTTGTAGTTCGAAATTAATATGTTGCCTGGGTACTGTGCCACATGAGTGTGGTAATCTGTTGTTCAATGGAATTAGTAAAATTTTTTTGTGGGGGGGGGGGGGGGCTGTTTGTAGGGGGGGGGGGGGCCATTCAACATTTTGCTATGGGGCCCTGTGATTTCTAGTTACGCCCCTGACTGTAGGTACTGTGTTCTTATCTTTGTAGGCCTCATTTCGTTTTCGGTAAACAGTAGAACGATGTGCTTTACCAAAAAGCCCTAGCTTGGTCTCATCTGTCCACAAAACGTTTTCCCAGAGGGATTTTGGCTTACTCAAGTACATTTTGGCAAACTTTAGTCTTGCTTCTTTATGTCTGTCAGCAGTGGGGTCCTCCTGGGTCTCCTGCTATAGCGTTTCATTTTATTTAAATGTCGATGGATAGTTTGTGCTGACACTGATGCTCCCTGAGCCTGCAGGACAGCTTGAATTTCTTTGGAACTTGTTTGGGGCTGCTTATCCACCATCCGGACTATCCTGCGTTGCAACCTTTCATCAATTTTTCTCTTCCGTCCATGCCCAGAGAGCTTAGCTACAGTGCCATGGGTTGCAAACTTCTTGATAATGTTAAGCACTGTGGACAAAGGCAAATCCTGATCTCTTAAGATGGACTTGTAACCTTGAGATTGTTGATATTTTTCCACAATTTTGGTTCTCAAGTCCTACGACAGTTCTCTTCTCCTCTTTCTGTTGTCCATGCTTAGTGTGGCACACACAGACACACAATGCAAAGACTATGTGAACTTCTCTCCATTTTATCATCTTTAAGGTATGATTTTTATATTGCCCACACCTGTTCCTTGCCCCAGGTGAGTTTAAAGGAGCATCACATGCTTGAAACAATCTTATTTATCCACAATTTTGAAAGGGTGCCAAGAATTTTGACCAGCCCATTTTTGGAATTTTGTGCGACATTATGTCCAATTTGCTTTTTTTCCCTCCCTTTTTTTGTTTTGTTCCAATACACACAAAAGGAATAAACATGTGTATAGCAAAACATGTTACTGCAATACTTTTCTGTGAGAAATGCTTGATTTTCTGGAAAAATTTCTGGGGTGCCAACAATTTCGGCCATGACTGTAGGTGTATGTTTGTCCCAAGCATGTTTAAAACTATTTACTGTTGACTGGCTCAGTACCTCTGCTGGAAGTTTATTTCAAGCATTAACTACCCTTTCAGTAATATAATACTTTTTAGGATTAGTTTTGACCTTTTCTCCAGTTAGTTTGGGGTTATGCTCCTGTGTTCTTGATTTTGGTTTCATACTGAAAAAACTGCCCTCCTGAACCCCCTTGAATTTAAAGGTTTCAACCATGTCCCCCCTTTCCCTTCTTTCCTCCTGACTGTACATATTAAGATCCTGAAGTCTCTTTTGATATGTTTTATCCCCCAGACCTTTCACCATTTGTGTTACCTGTCTGGACTCGTTCTATTTTATCAATATCTTTTTGTAAGTGAGGTCTCCAGAACTGGATACAGTATTCTAAATGAGATCTATATAGGGGAATCAGAATCCCCTTCCTCCTGCTGGTAATCCCTCTAGTGATGCATCCTATAATTATATTCACTTTCCCCGCTGCCTGGTCACATTGTTTGCTCATTTTGCAATTATCTGAAATAAGTACCCCTAAATCTTTTTCCCTATGTGCATTATTTTACATTTAGAAACATTCAACTGCAGTTTCCACTTCTTTAACCACCTGATTACTGTGCACTTAAACCCCCCTCGTGACCAGACCAATTTTCAGCTTTTGTCGCTGACGTACTTTGAATGACAATTGCACGGTCATACAACACTGTACCCAAATGAAATCACAGCTGGGGTCTTTATTTTTTGCTAAACAAACAAAAAAAGATGGAAAAAAAAAAAATCATGTTTAATAGTTTGTTATAAAATTTTGCAAACAGGTAATTTTTCTGCTTCATTGATATGCGCTGATGAGGCGGCACAGGTGGGTACTGATAGGCTGCACTGGTTGGCACTGATAGGCTGCATTGGTGGGCACTGATAGACTGCACTGGTGGGGACAGATAAGTCGGTACTGATGGGGACAGCAAAGATGGCACTGATGGGCACGGATGGGTGGCACCGATGGGCACTGATGGATGACACTGATGGGCACTGATGGATGACACTGATGGGTGGCACTGATGGGCACTGATAGGTGGCACTGATAGGTGGCACTGGTAGGGGACACTGATGAGCACTGGTAGGTGACACTGATGAGCACTGGTAGGTGACACTGATGTGCAGCACTGGCACTGTGGGCACTGACAGATGGCACTATGGGCACTGGTAGGCGGCACTTTAATTAGGCAAAGGTGGGCACCATGGATTGGGCACATTGCTGGGCACATTGCAGTGAGAGGGACTGATGTCCCTCTCACTGCCGCCGTGATCGGCCTATTTCTTTCTCCTCGCGCTGTCAGCGCGAGGAGGAAAAAAAGCTGATTACTGGCTCTGTTATTATCACATGATCAGCTGTCATTGGCTGACAGCTGATGACGTGGTAAGGGGTCAGGATCGACCCCTTACTCGGATCTGTGTTCCAGCGAGTCTCACAGACTCGCTGATCACAGAGCGTGCCGCGCGCGCCCTTCAGGGGGCGCGCAGGCAGCTCGTGGCTGGGACGACGTCAATAGACGTCGTCCCGGCATCTTAGATCACACACCTTTGTATCATGAGCAAAAATACATACCTTGCCCAACAAACCTTTAGTTATGTCACTTACATATAGATTAAATAGAACAGGACCTAGTACAGAGCCTTGTAGTACACCACTAGTGACTGGTCTCTGTTCTTTTTTTTTAACCACACTTTGGTATCTAGCCTTTAGCCAACTGCATATCCACTGAACCACCCAAGGGTTAAGCCCTAGTTTGTACAACTTTTGTATTAGATAATTACCGTATATACTCGAGTATAAGCTGAGTTTTTCAGCACATTTTTTTGTGCTGAAAGTGCCCCCCTCGGCTTATACTCGAGTCAAGCACTTTTCTGCAGCAGAGAATTACATTTTCCGACCTGACTTCGGAGCCCCGTATCTCGGGGCCACTTGGTGCTAGGAACCCCAAATTTGGTGTGCAAACCCAGTGAAACCAACGCTACAACATTTGGGGTTCCTAGCACCAAGTGGCCCCAAGATACGGGGCCCCAAAGTCGGTTCGGAAAATGTCATTCTCTGCTGCAGAAAAGTGCTTGACATTTTCCGACCCGACTTTGGGGCCCTATATCTTGGGGCCACTTGGTGTTAGGAACCCAAAATTTGGTGTGCGAACCCAGGGGAATCAACAGTAAAACATGTTCCTAGGACCAAGGGGCTCCGAGATACAGGGCCCCAAAGTCGGTCAACTGTGTCCATCTGCAGCAATGTCATTTCGGGACCCTTTGGGTTCAGAGACCCCAAATTTTGGCTGCAGCTAAGGGGCATCTAGGAATCCTTAAGTTCGAGGACCTATGGCTGCAAATGGGCACAGTGAGGCATGCAAATGGGCACAGTGAGGCTACAAATGGGCATTGTTGACCCTCTTTTCCACCTACAGTAGCTGTGCATTTCTCACCCTAGGCTTATACTCGAGTCAATAAGTTTTCCCAGTTTTTTGTGGTAAAATTAGGTGCTTTGGCTTATATTCGGGACGGCTTATACTCGAGTATATAAGGTATGTGGAACTGTATCAAATGTCTTACTGAAATCAAGATATGTTATGTCCACAGCACCACCCTGGTCGAAAGCATTGGTAAAATAGTCAAAAAATTCAATCAGATTAGTCTAACATGATCTGCCCTCAGTAAAGCCATGCTGCTTTGGGTCCAGCAGTTTGTGTATTTTTAAAGGGGTGTTTCACCTTACAAAATTTTTTTTTAAAAGTCAGCAGCTAAAAAAAAAAGTAGCTGCTGACTTTTAAGAAGTACACTTACCCTCCCAGGGCGCCCGCGATGTCGGCAGTGGAGGACGAGCTGTCCCTCGGCGATCCGGTTCCAGCGCCGCCATCCTCAGTAAGGGAAACGGCTTCACGTTTCCTACTGCGCATGCGCGAGTCGGCGCGCGGGCGACTGCGCATGCGCGAGTCGGCGCGCGGGCGACTGCGCATGCGCGAGTCGGCGCGCGGGCGACTGCGCATGCGCGAGTCGGCGCGCGGGCGACTGCGCATGCGCGACTCTAATTTGTGAATGGGGAACGCGATGTGTTGTGGGACATAGTTCCCATAACACACCGCGCCCCATTCAACAGAAGACGGAAGAAGAGAAGATCACCGCGGAGCTGGAGGAGGCAGATTAGGACGATCTGCCTAGCAACAGCCATTTCTGGTAAGTAAAAAAAAATAATTTTTTTTTTTTTCATTTTAAATGGTTACTAACATTTTTTTAAGTTTTTGTTTTCAGGGTGTCCCACCACTTTAAGTGATCAATGATCCTTCTTTTC
This sequence comes from Lithobates sylvaticus, assembly GCA_028564925.1. NCBI lineage: Eukaryota > Metazoa > Chordata > Amphibia > Anura > Ranidae > Lithobates > Lithobates sylvaticus. Next base: position 78,960,488 of record CM053033.1, read on the forward strand.
AGGAGTGGTTCAATTAAATTTTCTACAACCGATGTTAACCACTTCAGCCCCGGACCAATTGGCAGCCAAAGGACCAGGCCCCTTTTTGCGATTCGGCACTGCGTCGCTTTAACTGACAATTGCGCGGTCGTGCGACGTGGCTCCAAAACAAAATTGGCTTCCTTTTTTCCCACAAATAGAGTTTTTATTTTTTGCGCTATAAACAAAAAGAGAGCGACAATTTTGAAAACAATGCAATATTTTTTGCTTTTTGCTATAATAAATATTCCCCAAAAATATATAAAAAAAAATTTTTTTCCTTAGTTTAGGCCGATACGTATTCTTCTACATATCTTTGGTAAAAAAAATCGCAATTAGCGATTATTGATTGGTTTGCGCAAAAGTTATAGCGTTTACAAAATAGGGGATAGTTTTATAGCATTTTTATTAATATTTTTTTTTTTTACTAGTAATGGCGGCGATCAGCGATTTTTATTGTGACTGCGACATTATGGCGGACACATCGGACATTTTTGACACATTTTTGGGACCATTGTCATTTATACAGCAATCAATGCTATTTAAATGCATTGGTTCCTGTATAAATGACAGTTGTAGTGAAGGGGTTAACCACTAGGGGGAGGGGAGGGGTTATGGGCTGTGATGTGTGTGTTTTTTTTTACATTAGGGGGCGGGGCTGACGTCTGACGTCATTGATCGGCTTTCCCGATGACAGGGAGTGCGGGACACCAGCGGCGATCGGGTCCGCTGGTCCCGCTGCCGGGGTCACGGAGCTCCCGACCGGGTCGCGAGCGCGCCGCTGGCCGCGCGCGACCCACAGGCAGGCACATGCACGATCACGTACAGGTACGTGATTTTGCCTGCCCGTGCCATTTTGCCGACGTATATCGGCGTTAGGCGGTCGGGAAGCGGTTAAACTCACTGGTCTTTAATTTCCAGCTTCTACCTTGCTGCCCTTCTTGTCGGAGGTACAATATTAGCTGTCCAACAGTCATGGGGAACTTCTGTTATGCCCCGTACACACAGTCGGATTTTCCGACGGAAAATGTCCTATCGGACAATGTTGTCGGAAATTCCGACCGTGTGTAGGCTCCATCGGACTTTTTCCGTCGGATTTTCCGACGGACAAAGTTTTATCTCCTGCTCTCAAATTTTCCGACAACAAAGTCCGATCGTGTGTATCGAATTCCGACGGACAAAGTGCCACGCATGCTCAGATCAAATTACAAGACCAAAGCTATTGGCTACTAGCCTCTACGTAGTTCCGTCGTACGCAATGAACGTCACCACGTTCAGAATGATCGGATTTTCCGACAACTTTGTATGACCATGTGTATGCAACACCAGTGTCGGACAAAATCCGTCGGAAAAAATCCGACGGATTTTGTGGTCGGAAAAAATCAAACGGATTTTGTGGTCGGAATTTCCGACCGTGTGTATGGGGCATTAGAAGGGATTTATCTGGCCAGGAACACAACTCCTGCATTAGGGTGCCTATACTCTGGATGGAGGAGCAAAAGAGACACCTTTGACAGCATTGTCAGTCTGGGGGGAGAAGAGTGCTAGATTTACTAGCAGGTTTAAATACACTAACAAATTGAAGCCAAACTCCAGCTAATACTATAAAAGTAGTTACAGAATTTTGTTTTTCCCTTTTATCCCACACTCACTCACTGTGGATCTTCACTGAACGAGCTCTCAGTCTCTCTCACTAAACTTCAGATCCACTAGCTACTGGATCCCCTGAGCTTTTTCACTGTAGCACTCTGTATCTTCCTCAAGCGTAACCCCCGCTTCACTGCTGGGTCCCTGGCTTGGTACTCACAGATACTCCTCAAGCTTCACCCCTGCTGACACGTTAGTCCCCTGGCTTGACACTCCACAAGCGTCACCTCTACTGTCCTGCTGGGTCCCTGACTTGGCACTTGCTGATGCTTTCCCTCTTCTTCACTGTCCCCGGCTGGCGAGAAGTCTGCTCTGGTACTGGCCTCAGCTTACTCACAATGGTCTCCGGTAGCAAGGTGGATGGTACTTTTGTGGCGACAGCTTCCCCTCTACCCCCCAACCATGACTGGTTCCCTGGCTGGTGGAACCGTTACTTCTGGTTGGACTACAAGCCCGCAGTTCCAACCCTGCACTACTTCTGGATAGGCTCTCAGATAGCCTAGCAGCCAGATGTCCCCAGGATAGGCCTAAGGTTTCTGGCCTAGCAGCCTGGGGCAATACTGGGGCAATACAGCCTGGGGCAATACGACTCATGTCCACCCAGACAGCCGTCAAGGTGGCACAGTACCCCGATCACCTCACTCCACCCAAATAAATAGGTTCTCCCAGCAGGCCAAGGGACCCAAGAAAATCCCTGCCCATTGGCTGAGATACCCATTCATTCCTAATCTGTCCTTGCAATGCCCTTATCTTATCTAATGTCACCAGACACCCGGCCATCTAGTGACAGAAGAGAGAAGTGCAGCAATTCCAGAATTAGGGGGGAAAATTAATTGACCTCCTAACAATAGGCAACTATCACTTGGCAAATAAATTTAATAGCAACCCTACCTAAACATCAGGGTGCTACATCTGCTTTGGGGTATATACCACTTTAAAAAAAAAGCCACGGAAAAAAAAGCATTCAGCATTCTCAGGCTGCATTTTTAAAAGAAACAAAACATTCAGTTCTTGCTTTGCCTCCTCTTCTCCCTGTCCGTGATCAGTTTTTGCTCTACCGCCTTAACCCTAGCTACTATCACCTTCCTCTAGGGCTCTCCAGCCATGAAGCCCCCCTCTCTAGCTATCCTCCCAATGGTTAATGATCAGGTTACCAGCAGGCTCCTTTGTCTCCTCTCTCTTTCCATAATCCATGGTCATCTGCTGTTCACTTTTTCTCTTTCACTTTTCCTGATACTTGATCATCTTATGCTCTGTCTCTTCTTCCTTTAAATCATGACAATCTCATACACTACCCTCAGATAAAATACAGTCTACTCTGACAGTAATGAATACCTGTGTGTGTTGAATTACTCAGGCACCAAAAACACACATATCTTCTAGTTTATTATAAAAATATCTTCTTTTTGACAAACTCTAAAACATTTACATAACAGTCCCTAACGCTCGGTCCCCCCTTCCCAACGACCCTATGCAAGACTACATCCTAGAGACAGCCCTGCCCACTGTTGACGAGTCAGACGCGACGGCTCTTGACGAGCCCCTGGACACCTCTGAATTCCTGCAGGCCATCAAAGATCTTAAAGTAGGCAAATGCCCGGGCCCCGACGGCTTTACACCCCGATTCTACAAAACCTTTGCCCCACAACTTGCACCACTACTAACAAAGGCCTTTAACTCAGTGGAGAGCTCAAACCTCCCCTCGAAAGATTCCCTAACAGCCAACATCTCCATTATCCCTAAACCAGGTAAAGACCCTTCCCAATGCAGCAGTTATAGGCCCATCTCTCTACTCAACATAGATATCAAACTATTCGCAAAAGTTCTAGCCACCCGTCTATCCCCCATACTACCCAAAATTATCCATAACGACCAAGTGGGGTTTGTCCCCGGAAGAGAGGCAAGGGACAACACCACCAAAACGATACACTTTATCTCCCTGATACAACGTAAAGGTCTAAAAGCTTGCCTATTATCCTTCGACGCTGAAAAGGCCTTCGATAGGGTCAGCTGGAGGTTTCTGCAGCTGTCCCTAGCTCAACTCGGTCTCGGGGTCCCCTTTATTTCTAAAGTCATGTCCCTATACTCCAGCCCCTCAGCTACGGTCCTAGTCAACGGCACCACATCAGCTCCCTTTAACATTACCAATGGCACCAGGCAGGGCTGTCCCCTATCTCCCCTCCTTTTTGTCATAGTAATCGAACATCTGGCCTGCGCCATACGTCAAAACCCCTCCATTCTCGGTATTCAAACCCCATCTGCCCACCACAAACTCTCCTTATATGCAGACGATCTCCTAGTCTATATCCAAAACCCACATACCTCTCTACCGTCCCTTCTCCGAGAATTCCAACGTTTTGGCACCCATAGCAACTTCAAGGTCAACATAACTAAGACAGAAGCACTCAACATTTCCCTCACCCCATCCACCCTATCCCTCCTGAAATCCAATTTCTCTTTCCGTTGGCAGGACAAAGGGATCTCTTACCTGGGAATCATTATACCCTCAAACCTAACCAACTTGTTCTCCCTAAACTATATCCCCCTACTCTCCCGCATACGAAAAGACCTAGAGGAATGGGGAGGATCCCCTCTGCCGTGGTTCGGCAGGATTAACACCCTAAAGATGGACACCCTACCCAAACTCCTGTCACTATTCCAAACGGTTCCCATCCACGTCCCCAAATCCTATTTCACCTCCCTACGCTCGCTAGCCATTAGATTCATGTGGAGCCGGGGACTCCCCAGAGTTAAATTTAAACTACTGACGCTTCCAAAGACATTGGGAGGTACAGGCCTCCCTGACTTCGAGACCTACCATAAGGCCACTCTTATGGCCCGCACACTAGAATGGTTCCCCCGTCCTTTCTGCAAGGCCTCGGTGACAGTTGAACAAGACCTCTCCCCTGTAGACCTCCGGGCCCTACTATGGGGCTACAAACAAGAGTACACTCGTCTGACATCCCTATCACCACTGACCCTAGCCTCTCTGCAACTATGGTATAAGAAAGGACTCAACACTACCCTTTCCTCCGACCCAAGCCCCCTGACATCCCTTTTTGACCACCCCGCACTCCCACAAGGAATAGGGGCAACCACCATAGGGTCCTTCAAACGCTCTGAGTGGCCACTAGCCCGTACATTTGTACACTCATCACAAGGGACCCCGGTAACTCCAGCAGGCCCCGGAGATTGGCTCACAACCTTACACATGTCTACGTTTACCAAACACCTATATTCCTCCTCTCAAATACACTGCAAGCTCACCAGTTTTGAGGAGATATGTTCGCTCCAAGAAACTCCCAAACACCTCCTTTCCTCTTTATATAACCTACTATTGACCCTAACACATGATCAACTCCCGCACTATACCAGGATGTGGTCTGCGGATCTGGGTGAAGACATCTCTGCGCCGGAATGGCAAACATCTTTTTATTTTACGCACAAATCTACCATCTCTTGCTACTCCCAGGAAAAGAATTACAAGCTCCTGTCTAGATGGTATAGGGACCCTGCAACCCTGCACAAAATCTTCCCATCAGCTCCGCCCACCTGTTGGCGCTGTGAAACCTCTATTGGAACTTATATGCATATCTGGTGGGACTGTGAGAGGATCCGACCCTTCTGGACGCAGGTATTTGAATGTTATAATCTCGTGGCTGATAGACCAGTTCCTATCTCCCCGAAAATTGCGCTACTCTCTATATTGCCCGGGTCTTTAAAGTCGCAGAAGCAAAGATTGCTCCGTTTCTTTATGTCCTCTGCTAGGCAACTGATACCCGCTTACTGGAAGACAAAGAACACCCCTCCACTGTCACGGTGGGTATCGATTATGAATGACACCATGAGAATGGAGGAGTTGCTGGCTCTAGATAATGATACATACACCAAATTTATTGCTCAATGGTCAATATGGCTCCGCTTCTCTTCCTCTGATACCCTGCTGAACAAAACCGCGGACATATAGGGACATACTAGATCCCCTCTTACCCTACCCTCCCTGGACATAACTGTGATCCTCCCCTTCCCCCTGCCTCCCTCCTCCCTACCTTCCTGCCCACCCCCCCATCTCTTCTCTACTTTACTCTATTCTTTTCTCTCTGCTCCTCCTATCTTTCTTTCTCCACGTTACTTACTGTATATTGTTACATATAGTGACTCATGAACTGCTTTCGCTAGCACTACCTCCTGGACCAGAGAACAGGTTCTCTTCCCCACCCCCCGAGCATGTGGGCGGAGGTCGGCTGTGGACGATAGTCGTTGGTTGGCCTTCCGCATTTATCCTTCCGTTACCGTTCTTTGTATACAATTACCTCATGTTGTTCACTGTTTTACTGTTTCCCTTTTGTGAAATACCAATAAAATATTTTCAACACTAAAACATTTACATAAAATTCCAAAAATGTATATTTCTCACTGAGAGCAGTTTCTGTAAAGTCATAATTCTTTCACAGATTTTAATGTGGCAGATAGCTCAAGTGATTGATACTCTGTAAAAAGAAAAAAAAAAAAACACTCCCATATACTGTAAGTGAATGGAACCACACTGCAGTCTTGAGCCAAAGACTTGACTAAGGCCGCGTACACACGAGCGGACTTTCCCGCGGGAATGTCCGCCGGACTAGAGTCCACCGTACATTCCGCCTTTGTGTGGGTGCCGGCGGACTTTTTCCTCCCAAAAGTCCGGCAGACTAAGTTTTAAGTTCAGACTTAAAATTGTCCGCTGGACTCGGCAGTCCGGCGGACAATCCCGCGGTCTGTGTGCTAGTCCGCGGGACTTTTGAAATGAACGGACTTGCCTCGCACACGGAGGAAAGTCCGTTCATTTAGAACGTGACTCCAGGTAGACGGGGCTAGCGAATGCCACCGCGCTAGCCCCGTCACCTGGTATGGATTTAAAGGGGAATCCCTACGCCGAGAAAACGGCGTGGGGGTCCCCCCAAATCTATCTCAGACCCTTATCCGAGCACGCAGCCCGGCCGGTCAGGAAAGAGGGTGGGGACGAGCGAGCAGCCCCCCCTCCTGAGCCGTACCAGGCCGCGTGCCCTCAACATGGGGGGTGCCCTGGGGAAGGCGCAGCAGGCACAGAAGGAGGCGGCGACAGCGGCAAGAAGAACAGAAGAGCAGACCCCCGAAGGCGGAACGAGACCTCCAGACGACGACGACGTCGACGAAGAAGAAAGCCGGGCTCCTCCGCTCGTGAAAGAGCTAGGTAAAAGAGCAGAAGATAGCGGAGGAGTCCGGCGAGAAGACCCCCCAAGATGGAAGAAGACCCCCGGAGCTGTGCAATAAAATATTTTTAAAAATTGTGTGTTTTTTTTATTTACACTTTTTTCCTTAGGTGAATGGGTAGGGGTACATCGTACCCCATACTCATTCACATAGGGTGGGGGGGCCGGGATCTGGGGGCCCCCTTATTAAAGGGGGCTCCCAGATTCCGATAAGCCCCCCGCCCGCAGACCCCGACAACCAACCGCCAGGGTTGTCGGGAAGAGGCCCTTGGCCTCATCAACATGGGGACAAGGTGCTTTGGGGGGGGGGGGCCGCAGGGCCCCCTTTTCCCCAGGGCACCCCCCATGTTGAGGGCACGCGGCCTGGTACGGCTTAGGAGGGGGCGCTCGTTCCTCGGATAAGGGTCTGAGATGGATTTGGGGGGACCCCCACGCCATTTTTTCGGCGTAGGGATTCCCCTTTAAAGTGGTTGTATACCCTTAATTTAGACTTGCACCTACAGGTAAGCCTAGATTAAGGCTTACCTGTAGGTACAAGAAATATCTCCTAAACCTGCACGGTTTAGGAGATATTTAGGAGATATTTGCAAAGAACGATTTACAACGTTGTCTACGGCGCATGCGCGCCGTAGACAACGGTGCATTAAACGGGTTAATCCCCATTCCCAACTGCGGCTCACCGCAGTTGAAGTGCCCCGCGCGCATGCGCGGAGCGACGTCTTCGCTGCTCTGGCCAATCACAGTGCCGCAGCTGCGCTGTTATTGGCCGGAGCAGCGATACCCGGAAGAGCGATGGCTGCGGCTGGAGGGGGAGAAGAAGACGGCGTCGGGGGCCCCGATCTAAGGTAAGTGATGCATAATGAGCTAGTATGCTAGTCATACTAGCTCATTATGACTTTCTCTTGCAGGAAGAATAAAAAAAAAAAAAAAAGTTTAAAAGGGTATACAACCACTTTAAATCCATACCAGGTGATGGGGCTAGCGCGGCGGCATTCACTGCCTTCGCTAGCCCCGTCTACCTGGAGTCACGTTCTAAATGAATTTCAAAAGTCCTGCAGACTTTTTCAAAAAAGCCAGCGGATTGTCCGCCGGAAAAGTCTGGGCGTGTGTGGGCAAGTCCACACGCTCAGAAAGTCCGGCGGTTTGTCTGCTGGACTAGGTCCGGCGGACAATCCCGCCGGAAAGTCCGAGCGTGTGTACGCTGCATTACAGTTGTGGCTCAGTTCCACAATTTATGCTCAGCAATAAAAAAAAAAATAGGCATCAGGATACAGCAGTATGGCCTCCTGAAAGCCTGCTAACCTCCTTTCAATGTCCTCTAAAAAGCAATCCACTGCAGATTGCTTTTGAGGGGGCGTTATACAATGCTGTGTGAAAGGAACCAAACTGTCGGCAGATATGACAGCGAGATGGTGTAATGTAAAGAGACCCTGTCACCAACTTAAAAAATTGCAGGTAAACGCACAGAAACTCAATGCATATTTTTATTTACTTAAACATCTTTGAACTTCCTAGGAAAACTGTCTAGTCAAATTCCTAGCACAGGCCCCTCTCTCTACTTGCACATCATAGCCTTCTCTTCTTTTGGGAGTGTCTAGTTACTGTCTGTGTTGTCCCAGCTCCTTAGCACCTCCCTTTGCCTCCCTATATAGCCTTTTATGCAGTTGCTGGGAAGTAAATTACTATAGATTGTCACTTGAGTGACAGCTGGGGCTGCGGTCATCACATTCAAGATGTTGGTGCCCTGTAGCAGTCTCGGGGCTTATGGATGTCTACACAAGGGAGCGTTTACAGGTAAATAACATGCATAAAGTATGTTAAATGCACATTGCTTTTGAAATTAACGGTCTGGTCGCAAGGTACCTTTAGCGTAAATGATAGAAAAGAAGGGCTCAGCTTGCATCCCTGAGACCCACGGGGGCCCCTTATGTTTGGGCCATAAACATTTTTCTATCAATGTGCCGAAGGTTACTTACAACGCCTAGCACGCATCATCCGCTGCAGGGTGAATGACTTTCATTGCTCCCCTGCTTGGAGAACATGTGAAAGCAGGGCCAAATACTGCCTGAAGCCATGCAGGTCCATGTATAGAAAAATAATAGATCATTTGACATTTTTTTACACACAAAAGGACAGTGATAATTAGATTGTCAAAA